>VZRV01004040.1:588314-734211 GCA_013398115.1 Falcunculus frontatus | reverse complement strand
CCCGCCCGCGCCCGCCGCCATTGGCCCGGCGCGGCCGTGACGGCAGAGCCACGTGGGGCCGGGCCGGGCGGAGCGGGGCCGCCCCCGCCGCCACGGGGAAAGGGCGCGCCCGACCGACACCGCCACAGCCTTTGCTCCGAGGACACCGAGCGCTCGGCACGGCTTCATCCCGCCTGCGGAACCACGCGAGACCGGTTTTCGGGAAAAGGAAAAATCTAATTTGGGTGTTTTAGGGGTTGGATGTAATGAGGATGGATTCTGTTGGATTTCACGAGGATGGCTGGGGGGAGCATCTCTCAACAAGAAAGGCTGAGGCAGTTGGGCCTGTTCAGCCTCGAGGAGACGGGTGAGAGGGGACCTCATTAATGTGTGTAAATATCTAAAGGGGGAATGCCAAGAAGGAACCAAGGTCTGCTTAGTGGTGCCAGCCATCGGGACACAAGGCAATGGGCAGCGACTGATGCATGTGAAGTTCCACCAGAACATTAGGAAGAACTTTCCTGTGTGGGTGACCAAGGACTGGAACGGATTGCCCAGAGAGGGTGTGGAGCCTTCTTCATTGGACATATTCCAGACCCATCTGGACACAATCCTGTGCCATGTGCTCTAGGACGACCCTGCTTGAGCAGGGAGATTGGACCAGATGACCTGCTGTGGTCCCTACCCACCTAACCCATCCTATGATTCTGTGGCTGTCACAAAAGCAGATTCAGTTCTAGTGCTGCTGGGCCCAGGCGAGGGCTCAGCAGCCTTACAGAATGTGGCGTGTGCTGTGAGGAGCAGACTTTGGGAGAAATGCACCAAGGTTATACTGAGAGTAGTTCTCCAACCAGGTTACACAAAGATCTCCAACAACTGCTGCACAACAGTAAAACAACCTCACAGTAAGGGACTCCAGTACTACAACTTCACAGACACAACCAAGTGAATAAAGCATGGATGTAGTTGCTAGTCATTTCCATTAAAGACGTTTTTAAAACCTATGGCAACTCATAAAGGGAAAACAGAAAAAGACTAAAATTAGGATCATCCTTGAAATGTCACTTTCCTTGGAATTTTAAGTAGAGGATTTAAACCACAGAGATTTTAATATCCTCAGGGCCAACGGGGCTTTTGCTGACACTTATTTGTTCTTCAAGTTAAAGAAATAACAAGAACTGGTAAAACTGACAAGGAAGGAATTGGCAGCCCCTGCAAATGCACTAGGAGACAATTGCTATTTAACTGCCTCTTTACGAAAACATTCTCCAATATTCAGCCATGCAAGCAGATTTTATAAGCAGAAAGAGACTCTGTTCTACCATTACAATGCTGCTTAGTCAGCACTGTTCACACTAAGATACCTAAGGAGGAAAACCCCTCCTCTGTTCCTTCCATTCCCTATTTCCCAGAAACAGGGAAAAAGATTGAACATGAACTAAATCTCAGGCCTCCTCATAGTCTTTGTAAAATAAAGCCCTGATAAAATGTCACGTTCCCTACCTCTCCACAGCAATATTACCAGTTGTCAGAGGTCTGCATTAGATTAAGCTCTGTCACTGACCCATCAAATACTGATGACACTGTTTCTGATACTCTTTCTACAAAGACTTAAGGATAACTCACTGTGGGTATTTAAAACTTGGAGATGTTACTTTAGCTGTAGAGATTCAGCTGCAGCACAGAACCCTCTGCCTTTCCCCACCACAACACTGCCAATCCATGTTTTTCCCTTCTGCCTAATGCTCTTACTTTCATTCTGTAACTTTATGGTGAAACCATTGGTCTCCTATACCTCTTTTTTTTTTTTTTCCTTAAAATACAATCTTTCCATTAAAATACAGAAACAGTGCGAGGTAAACATGCTCTTTTTCTGTATTACCCTGTCTTTTACGAGATGAGCTATGCAGTTCAGTTTGTAAGCAAGGTCTATCATGAAAGACACTCTGGCCTCATTCTCTCCTCTGAACAGCTGGGGTTTGAGTCACATCTACTGCATCTCTATTATTTCTGTGCTACCATTAGAGATGCCAAGAGGCTCCTCCCATACTCCAATGACATGCTGGTTCTGCACTTCAGGCAGCTCCAAGAAGTGACAAGTTTAGCCTAATTGTGTTTGAGGACACGGGATAAACTTTCAAAATTATAAACAAAGCAACGCTGTGAGTATAATTAGAAAAAAAAGCAATGTGAATATAACAAAAGTGACATCAATTAAGATGTTTTTCCTTTTGGAAAAAAGGATTTTAATGGTTTTAAAAACTTTCCTGTACAAAAACTGATCAATGACCGGTATTTGCTTTCCCATGGTGACAACACTTCCAACTATTGTTTCATTCAGCAGCAACTCCCACAGGTCCTGTAACAAAGATTATCTCTTTGGCCAGTGGTGTGTTGAACCCCTGCAAAAGAGTTAAACAAACACTTTAACTCTTGCTCTAAATTCACTTAAGATTGAAAACTGACAATGTTACACTGATTCTATCAAGAAAGGGTCGTGAGGCAGACAGAACCCTTCTCCCTCCAATGCTGCCATTAGGTAGTGTTGCTCTTTTATGACTAAGTAACACACAAGAATCAAATCCTGTAAGCTAAACATTACGTATCTATTCAGAACAAGAATATTCATACATGGCAGTACTGTTACTCCTCCCAAGCTGGGCAAGTGGTTCTCTCCACTTCCACCTATCTCTGATCAAAGAAAGCAACTCCCACACCCTTTAACACAAACTTTTACCTCAGCATTTCAAACCTTCCACCCAGACTTGTCTTTGATTGCATTAATCCTGAATTGTTGGGGTTTTTTTTCTTTTTTTCCTTTAAACTGATGTCAGTCTGTGATGCAACCTCTTCCACTAAACATATGCTAAAGCTCCCGAAGCAATAGAGGACAATAGCTAAGCTCTGCCCATGGCTCTGGGGCAGGGATGTGCAAACACTCCAGTTAAATGAGAGCAGGCTGACAACACACCTTTCAGCTTTCCCCGCCAGGTAGGACATGCTCCGGTTTCCAGACTGTTGAAGTTTGTTAGCTCCAGCAAATTTCTGCACAAACAAACAAACAAACAAATAAACCACCACCACAGTGAGGTTCCTCCCAAGTATATTCCATGAGACTCATGTGCTGCCAGATCTTTCCAACCTCACAGAAATCTGCTCATTGACTTCCCTGGGCCGGTCACAGACTTCCCTACGTATGCATAAAAGGGCAGCACAAAACATTGTGTCTGTTCATCAACAAGCCATGGTTTGACTGTTTATGGGTTTTTTCTTCTTTTCAATCTCAGTTAGCAGTAAGTTAAGTAAAAAATCTCTAAGCTAAGACTATTCCTAATAACGGTACTTGGAGGAGAACCTGAGCAACATGCAAACTTGATGTGTCCTGGAACCACTGGAATACCTGTGATTTTTGAGAACTGAATTTGGTACTGGAATTTGTGGTGGTTTGCTGTGGTCCAAGTGTCATGCTTGTGATGTATAGAGGCAGAGGTGTGAGCAGTGTACAAACACATGGGAAACAACAAGAGAGTCTGAGGGACTCCAAGGAAGCACCTCCTGAATGGGAAGAGGTAATAACACAAAGCATGAACTTGTGATTGGAAGCTGCATCTCAGCAGCTGTTAGGGAATATTCTACAGATGCAGAAAATATCATGTGCCCTCCCAGAGAGCCCCCAGCTGGATACATATGGTCACCCACATTTCTGTTCCTCCTTTCATGACAAGCCCATACCTTGCCTGTGTAAGCTTGCTTGGCAGGATCAAATTGTGGCGACTCTTTTGATTTGCTGCTTCCTAATGGAGAGAGGAGAGAAGCTGTCACTAAAATTTTCTATAAAGAACAATGAATTCCACAGTGTTCCTCTGATGATATGGAGGTTTCACTACAGCCTCCCACACGGTAAAATCCAGAACAATCTTTTAAGGGCAGGAGATATTTTTGAATAGGTGCTTTTTTACAAAGGAGTCAAATTTTGCCTCCTAGTTCCTGGGTCCAATTAAACAGATAGAGAAAAGAAACAAAATCCAAATCCACAACCCACCTGGCCAATTGTTTCAGGATTTTGTTTCCAAATCAGAAAAGGGATACTAAAGTCTACATTCCTCAAGTCAATTTCTTCAAGTATTTCCCCACTATAAAGTAAGTGTGTTGTAAAAGTCTGTACTGCTTTGGCACCCACGCTCACACAGCCTTGTCAAGGCTCAGCTGGCAACATTTTCCACAGTGTGCAGCACTCTAGCAAAGGATCAGATCTTACCCGCAAACACTTTGAAGTTGGAATTGCTGTAATCAAAGGGGGTAAACTGCCTCGGTGCTTCCAGCTCCTCTGGTTGCTGGGGGTTTTTTTGCCGTTTCTTTTCTTGTGTTGGCAACTCTGCTCCCGTTTCTGCTCCCATTTCACTTGTGTCTCTCTCCCTCTTCCTATTAGCTTGTTCCTGCTGTGAAAGCAACCCACAGAACAGAAAAAAGGGTAAGTTGAAGGAAGGAGAATGAAACATCTCTGCACAGGCACCAGTGTGCAGATTAACTGCCCAATGGAGCCAGGCTCCAGTGACTGCTCTTGCCTTTGGCAATAATAGCATGGGGAGAAAGCTCTGTGCTCTTCCTGGGGCCCTAACTGCTATTTTTTTTTCTCCTCACAGTAGGGACTTTTATGAAAAGCCAAGTTGTCATTTCACAGGATATCGGAAGCTGAGATCTGCTGTGGCCCCACTGGCATATTTGGGGGAACCCGTGCAGAACAACTGAGGAACCTTAAAGGAAGTGAGGAGCAGAGGTGCATCAGTGGAAAACATTCCCTACTGAACACATGGGAGGGATGTGACCACGTGCACAGCACAATTAGCAGGGGCCTGTTGTTACACCCAGGGCAGCACCACAGAAAGACTGTTATCAAAACAGTGTCATTCAGGTATTTCAGTTACAGGGCTCAGAGTTTCATTCTGAACTATGTTTTAACAGTCAAGATGAGCAATGGTTGGAAGGAGGAATTCTATGACATACCATGGCTTGTTGACGAACAGATACAATGTTTTGTGCTGCCTTTTTATGCAACTTCTGTGTCTGGACACGGGCAGCTATGGAGACAAACAAGGATTACTGTAAAAAGCAGGAGTAAGTTAGCTAGGGGCTTAGAAAAAGCAAGCAAAGCAGCTTGTATCAAGTCTCAAACTAAACAGAGTACAAATGTTAACAAATAATGTCATTCATCAGGAAATCTATCATCTGCAGGAAGCAACCTACGTGCCTTGGGAAAAGCATGCTGGCAGACACACTAAGAAAGGGAAGAATGGCTGTACCTGACTGCTGGGCTGTTGTCTTACTGGTTTCATTCTTGGACTTCTTCTGTACTGGTGCCTGACTCATCAACTTCCATCGATTGCTGATCTGCAATGAAAAAATATTACCTGGAAACACTTTCTTTAAAGTTTTATGGTAAGAAGTTGTTTATAAACTTGCTAACACATGCTGGTCTTCATTAAGAGTACAAAAGATCAAATTCAACTGTAAAAGAGATTAAGATCTGCTGCACGAGGTGAAGTAAAACCAAATGCTTTGAAAGTTCTGAGCTACAAACAAGCCTTGAGAAAAAATGCAGATACTTCAGTAGAGTTTTCAGCTTTGACAGATAGGGACTATATGTCAGAATGTCTCCAAGCCCTGGTTCTTCAAAGGATATGAATGTCACAGAAACATGTTAAGTTTCTCAAGAAATATCCAAGGTGAAAAAAAAAAGATCTATATTGCTGAGGCTCCTGATGGAAAATAAACTACTTATTTGTTTCTTTTGTACTACTTGGCAGGAAATTTTAGCACCAGTCTTACTTCATAAATTTTTGATGATGGGTCAAACTTTGCAGATTGTGAGACATAGGCAGAATTCTCCTCTGGAGGTAGGTACTGTAGAGAGGAAAAAAATTTTGCTTTAAACACAGCATGTGACATTTAGCTCATTGCTAAAATGCTACTTGTTGTAAATCAGTGGGTTCATTTGAAGAAGTATTCTACAGAGAGAACACCCTGTGGAAAAAAAGAAGTTACCACAGCTATTGCCAAGGGAAATATTAAAGAAAAGAACAACTAAAAACCCCTCCCCACAAAACCAAAACACCCCAACAGACCAACCACCAACTGCACACCAGAAAAAATTTTGATATTCTAGTAATTTACCACTCCAAATGTATAACAGTATTCTCCTGTTCTTCTGATTCATTACAAGAGAGAATCAGCTCACTAACCCTAACCATAAAGTACAGATGAAAATGTGATGCAAATCTGAAAAACCTAAAAGTAGCTTAAAAAAACCTAGTGAAAGGTCTGTTTACTATGCAGAAAGACTTATATCCAAAAGGTATTTAAATGTGTTTTGAAAACAAGTCCACACATGTATCTTTGCAAGAAGGACAATCCCTTCACTCCAGTCAGAGAGCAGCATCTGACGCTCTATCAAGCTCTTCTGATATGCCTGGAAAACCAGCTCAGAGCATCCTCTGCACTGGGTAATTTGAGTCCCATTACTGAGAGCTTTTACCATTTTAAATGGATTTTCAAAGGACTCCATTATTAGCTGAGCTTTCCGCTGTGCAGTGGTTAATGTCCTCTTATTTCCTTCGTTTTCATCGCATTCCTTAAAAGAAAGGAAAAGAAGGAAGAAATATTAACATGAATATTCTTTTGGTTTGGCTACTGCCATTTCATGCCATGCTGCTTCTCACTATGAAACCCCACTGATAGCAGTGACCCTCCAGAGACATGGAATTAACTTGATGGCCTCCTAACCCAGTTGTCTTGGTTAGGCCATATGCCTGACAAAAGTCAGTACTGTTGCCATGCATTCCCACCTTATTTCTTTCAGCACTTCCACACAGTTTTATCAGATTATTAAGTCTATTTTCTAATACTTCAATACTGACACGGTCACAAACATACTGCTTACACTGAATATGCTGACAGTGGCAGTAGCAACTAGACATGTTGACTCTGGCTGACTCTCTTGAATATCCATTGTCCTCTCACTGTCTGAAAACAGACAAACATCTTCCAAAACTGGTGCAGGGTCTGCACGAAAAGGAGACAAAATTTTTATTAGATTCTTGTATATTTTACTGTTCTTTTGTGTCATGAGATTTCCCTGAAAGTTTTTTCAGGACCACTTATTTCCCCCATGTCAAAGCTCCATCAGTGCATTATTAGCACAGCTTTTAGGTTAACTCTAAATTACCCAAGGCAGAGCTATTCTGAAAATCATCCATAGGAATCCGTGAACTGTCATGTGGTCCAAAGAGGGCATTCTCCAGCTTCTGCGGAGAGATTCAAATTATAAACACCATTAATACACTATGAATCTATTATTTTCACATACTACAGAAACACTTTAATGAAAATTCCAAAAAAAGGGATGAAATTCGGAGACTGAATATTCTTAGTGTAGCTGACGTGCCAGAGCAGGTTGCATCTGGCATCAAAAGGCTACCTGTGCAAATACTCATGAGCTAATAAGATACTTTACTTCATACACATGATGAGAGAGAAGGAGTCAGCCTTAGAAACTCATCTGAAACCTCTCTTCTTACAGCTCAGTCAATATATTCTAACATACATGAAACTGTCCAGCAGCCAGAGTGTTTGCTGATGAAACCTTAAGTGCTGCTTTATGGTGGTTTGAAAAGTATCAGTTTACAGCTGGTAATATAATGAGTCTAGCACAGAAAAGTACCATTAAGCTAAAGCAGAGAGACTTGTAAAATGGATGAGATAAGCAATTTACTATCAGGTAGAATTCTGATACATTTGTTTCCAAGTTTAAGGCTTAAGACACTAGGTAAAAATATAATGCAAACAGTACCTCAGGGCTGGGTAGAGGTGCTCTCTTCTTGGCTGCCGAAGTAATCTCTGACTAGAATGGGAGAGAAAGGTAAGTCACTTAAGAGCTCCGTTTCTTCTAGGCTGGCCACCTTATCAATGTTTTCAACACATTTATTACAAGCTAGCAGGTTAATAAAATTACTTTCTTCTTCTCCGGCAGTGTTTGCCCTTGGCTGTACATTTAAACACCTCACACAGAAAGGGCACATTCTTGCTCACAAATGCTTTTTTTTCACTACAGGAGGAAAGCTGTATTAATATCAACATGCTGACGATACATTTTAACTAATGAACTTCTTACACCTAGGTTGGTTTTTCTTTTTTGCCTCACCATAGCTGTAAAACATTTATGAGTCCATTTACATGGCCATCAAATTCTGCAAGGCGCAGTTCTTCCTTACACAGGCAAATGTGATGTGCAGTATAAGACAGACAACTGCATTCTGTTCAAGCAGTGTCTTTTCATTTCCTGCTCCAGCTTTCCAGGAAACAAAACTGTGTGTAAGCCACTACACAGCAGACAGGCAAGAAGTTGCAACAAATCTTTCTGCTCTACTACAGAACACTACATTCAGCGTTCAAAAAGCAAACTTCAGCATATACATCATCACAGGTCACCATTCAGCTCCAGGGCCTGGCTTAGGGAATGGCAGTGATTAGTCTCCTGTATGGTACAAGCTACTCCTACCTTGACAAGAGGCATCTCCCGGGCCTGCTGAATGAGCAGATGCAATTCATTAATCTGCTGGCGAACAAGTGGTGGGACAGGGTTACAGCAAGCAATGATACCCTGGGTTTCTCTAAAGAGAGAGGAGGAAAATTCAGAGTGCTGTATTTATGGCTGGTATGTTGGGCATTTGCATTCAAAGGATGTGCAGCTGGATATAACCACTGTCCTGACTGTGACAGAGCAAGACAAGTCAGATTAATCTCTGTGATGAAATTCTGCACCAGGTTTGTGCAGATGAGGAGAAGCCATCAAGTAAGCTCTTCTCTCACTTAACTTTTCTGTGGTCTGTCTGTCCTCATCATCATTTCATTCAGTATTCACCTATGAAAGCTGAGCCCAGCAGTGGACCTGCCTTTAAAGATGCATTTTTATTATTCTCAAGTATGAATGTTAGGTGATGAGTGCCAAATGTCTGAGGAAAATATTGTATAAATTGGGTGTTTTAAGGGATCTGTCCCTTGCCCTCCCCACCCCTTTAGGAACTGCAAAAAAATCCAAATAAATTTTGGGGGAAGTCATCCCTCTCTTGCTCTGTAAAAGTGAAGGAATCTCAGAGGGAACATGTGACATAGAGCAATGCAAAGGAATGTGGTTTATTAGTGCAATAAAATCCAAGTGATGTATCCCAGAAGTCTGGAGCCTTCTGAAGGAGTACTGCTACTTATTTCTCTTCCAAACTGAACAACTATAGAGAAAAGCAGTACTGGCAGCTGGAAGGAAGGGACCAACTGCAGAAGTAATTACACACTTGGAAGTGACTTGCTGGATATTAAAATCAAGTAAGACTCCTTCAGGGTGAACAAAACTTACTTGGGCAGCTCCTCTGCGATCTTCAACAGCATATGATTTGGTAGCACGTATCTACAATACAAAGAGATGGTGTGAAAGTAACAGAATGTTACACTTAAAAAACAACTTCAAAGTATACAACTCTTCCCCCGTTACAAGGTCTGAGAAGATGAAATCAGTTAAAAAGAAAAGAAACATACCAGGACTTCTGTGTAACAAGCAACCTGAGGTAGTAATTTCTAGAGGTAACAAAGTAGTCCCATCTGAGGGGTGGAAGGGGCATAATCCAAGAGATTTATTGAAGTATTAAGCCAGTGTCCACGACAAAAGACTTCTTACCCTGTGCTCTCGTCCTCTTGACGTGCTATCTTGTCTCTCCATGCAAACAACAGCCTAAATGCTGCCAGCTGCTGGGTGTCAAGATGTTTTTTCTGCCTTCTGTAGAGATCAAGGTAGGATTCATCCGTAAAGAGGGGCTTGATGTATTTCTGGACAGGAAAAAAAGAAGCACTCGTGAGCTTTCTGTTTTGCCTCCCTGAGACATAGAATCTCACAAGGACATCAGGGGACTGAATACACTCTGGTACAATGTATCTTTGAGCTTTTTATCCTAAACTATTGGTAGGGGCCTATTCCTGAAAAACGCACATCTCATCCATCGTTAGGGGAAACCCACCCTCATCAAATCCAGGACCAGCTTTACTATCTTCAAGCTTTACTACATTACACAAAGCCTACTTTCATAGACAGTGTTTTCCATAGGCACAATATATAGTTGTCTCGGAATGCAACTCCAGTGAGGCTTTCAACTCCTAGGAGCATCCAGCAGAACCAGAAATGTAACATCTCTCTTAGAAAAGACACACCTGAACGCATTGTGAGGCCAAGGAATACTAGCATTCAAGAAAGAGCAGGAAGGCATCTGAATCCAAGGATCTTAGCAAGTGAAACAAGTGACTGCACATGACTGAATCAGAGTTTATACAGCTGTCTTCAGACACACAAAAAGGAAAAGATGTAGAATGGGCAAAGGACCTTCTCTTCTAATCCCATACTCTGATCGAGGTAATCAAACCAGGTGAAGCTTTACCTTCAGGCAGATGTCCCTGCTGCGCTGCCACACAACCTGCAGCTGTGTGGGCTGTTCGTTCCCTCTCTCCCACAGTGACTCCCTCACTTTATCATAGATGTAGAGCAAGTAGTGAGTGTCATCACGGGCATATCGGATCATTTCCTCTGGCAAAGGGCTAGAAAAAGAGCCACAATTACACTAACACATTTCAGTTGTCCCACCAAACTGTCACTTTTCTCTTGCAAGGTATATTAGGGCAAACTGCATACGAGACATGCCGAAAACTAACATGGAAATTCTTCTGTTTTCTTAGTGAAGGACTGGTTGGGCAACAGCAGTAAAATGCTGTGCACTCTCTAATTCAGATTCTTGTTCATGGGCTGGATAGCAGGACTGCTGTGTAGCTAAGTCACATGGCAGAACTGCTTGCTATGGTATTTGTCATAGCTCTCTTCTCTCTGCAGAGCCTACAAAAGTAGACTTGAGATCTCTGTGGTGTGCAGGGTGCACCTGCATAGCCAAGCTCACTGCTCCAACACCATCCGCTCTACCTTGCACAGGTGATTACATGTTTTTGTGGGGGCACTAGAGGAGCAAATACTGTCTCCATAACACTGCAGTGGTTAAGAACTGTTCCTAAGAAGTGGGCTTCCAGGAGATTTTTATTACTTCATCTTCTCAGATCTTCCAAAAAAACCCTCATTTTCTAAAAAAACCACGGGAAAATGTAACACTCAAAAACTTTGGGCACAGCCAGATAAATGCTGTGCTCATTCACTTTGAGACTAACCTATAACTATGGGTTCTGCAAGTAGAAGCTCTAGCAATGCAAACAAGAAGTGCTACCTTGCAGCTCCAGCCCATTTAGGGGTCAGTTTTTACCGTATCCTCCAGTCAGCCAGCTGGTACTTCTTGTCAGCATCTACATTGCAATACAGCTTTAGCAAGTGGTCCAAAGAATGTCTGCCAAGATTGAGGAGACGAGCAGCTTGGTGAGTATCAAACACATTCACCAAGTACAGACCAAAGTCTCTTTGCAGCCATTCCACGTCTGAATCAGCACCATGAAGGACCTTGAAAAGCATAAAAATTTGGGAATGATATGAAGAACATTTCTACTCCAGGCTGGTAGTGCTGTGCTTTCATATTCATGTGTCTAGGACCAGACTTCTTTTCTCTGTTTTTTACTGTTAAGTATAGAACTACTAAATGAGTGCATCTTGGCAAGTAAGTCACCACTAACATCAAGGCAACAGGCTCCTGAACAAATTATAGTGAAAGCAGAATCAAGTGACCAAGACAGAGCACACAGTGTGATTTTAACTATAATTAAGCTTTAACTAAAACAATGCTAATAATAATTTAAAAAAAAAAGGTGAATTTGGCAGCTGACCTTCACAATTGCAGGGTCTGTGAAGGTCTCATTGAGGATGTTCATGTCGCTGCGCAGTTCCAGTGCATCAATAATGAAGTCTTCTGTTCGGGTGGAAACCTGCATCAGACATGTCAAGCCGAGGAAGCTCCTGTAGGAATGGTGCTGAAAACAGGGAAGAGAGATGTAAGCTAGGATTCATTACAGAAACAATACTATAAAACACACAGCCCTGCAAATGAGGGAAGAAAGAGCAACAAGGACTTCTTTGAGAAAAAAAGACAACTGGATGAGCAAACTTTCTCTTTGCAGTCACTAAGACAACATAAAAAAAATAGGATTAATTGAAAGAAGATCGAATTCACTAAGAAGTGTGCGGCCAGCCATGCCATTGGAAAACTTCTAATACTGACACAGTTTAATTCAACCTTACAGATAATGTCTGACAGATCAGGGGTCAGGAACTGTCTTTTCATGTCAGGGAGTACAAAAACCAGGAGAAAACCACAAATCCACCCCCAGAAGAATATAGCTCCTAAAAGTACACGTGTAACTTTTAAATAGAAAAGGCAGTTGGATTACCTCTAAGTCCAAGGCAAATTCTTTACAAGTCATAAGCTTTTCATTTAGTTCTACCAACTCATCCAGCGTGGTGATAAAATGACAGGGTGTTTCCTCAATGGGCCTGTACATCTGGCAGAGCAAATGAATTAGGCATGGTATGTTCACTGTCAACTCCCACCCCAACCTCCACCCTCAAACCGAAATTTGTCAAGTACGGCTGTAAATGTACTGCATCTGTAGTTTAAAATTAAAGTGGGCACCAACCTGGAGTTCAGGTTTCTTGAGAACTCCATCTGGTGGAGAAAAATGCTCCAGTTCATACTGGTATGGGTGAGCAAACCTGGGGAAATTAGGAAGAGACAAGCACAGACTAAATTCCAGTCCTCTTTATGAGGACAGAGCACAGAGGCTTTGAGAGCTGTGGTAGTTTCGCTATTCTGTCTCTTTTTAAGCAGAGGTTTAACATAACTGCAGAAGTCTAAAGCAAATCACACACAACATAGTGTGGACACAAACACATGCAGAACTGTTATACATGATGAGCATCAGCACAATCCGACCACACAGGTTCACCCAGGAGACTCCAAGCACCTTGCTGTCAGGTTAGTTTCTTACATGTCTTGCTCAGTTTTCTGCGTCCTCTGCTGATGTATGAAGTCTGCCAAAGCAGCTGGCACATCCAAGTCCTCAGGGCGCTCCTTTCTCTGCCGTCCACTTTTTGTGAGGGCTGAACAACCAATATGGAATAACTGGACTGGGTCCCCCACATAACACGTTCTCAGCCTACTACTATCTCCCCCTCCACCCACCACAAGAGTCTATGAAGTTCCAGAAATCTTAACAATTTAGTGCTGCTGCTTTTGCTGTCATTTTGTACCTCAAATAACAACTCAGTTACTTGGCTGTTTTTAGGCAAGACACGAGGTGGTTTTGCTCAAAAGCTTGGATGGAGATTGAAAAGTCTTCAGAAAAATTTTTCAATCATTCCCAGTTACTGAAAGTACAACTGCATCAGTGCAGAATACAGATGAACTGGCAGCAGCAGAACGTGTTACTTAGACAGGGTGTGACCAGCAGCTTTGATAAAGCGCCAAAAACAAAGGTAGGTCTCCCCACACGCCTGGTGCAGCTCACCCATCTGAAGAATACCTGTAAAGCCAACTAGACTAGTCAAGACTTCTCATGCAGAAGTGACTCTCATGTATGTTCAAGGTGGTAAAAAGCAGCAGCAGATTATCTGTTTGGAACAGATTATTTGCTGTATACCAGCAAGAAGATGCTGTTTGCTGACCTGACATTATACATATGGAAACAACAGTGTCACCGAGATCAGTACACGCAAATATTCAACATCTCCTGCTATTTGTTTTTACAGTCAGTGATGTCTCTTCTAGACTGTGAGGACAGGTTTGTGTCAAATACTCGCAACAAATTACCCAACAAAAATAAACCCCTTACCTTCAGGCAAAGGCTTCAAAGCATTTGGTTTGATAAAAAGTTTGGGTACAAAGGGAGTATTGGAATTGTCAATCTTTTCACGAAACTTAAGCTGTGGTCGAGAAATATTCTTGGCATGAAGCAGTCGAAATGTTTCAGACTGAGTTCTCTTGTGGAATTCTCCTGCCTATTTAAAAAACCAGAGGTAAAACCAACAGGACTTATCAGACATTCAGAGTCTCTTTTACTCAGTCTGATCCAACATTCAGAAGAAGAGTTATACCCCACACTTAAAACTGAGTCACTTTTTTTCAGTGAGGAATGAAACTGTTTGGACTCAGGATCCTGAATTCATAAGCACAAGAATGGCTGTTGAGCATGTGAAACTGAAATGGCAATTGAAAGCACAGATTTCAAAATCAAGTTTGAATGAACAGGAAAAAGAGAGGAAAAGAGAGGTATTTAGAACATGTGAAAAAACATGAGAGAACATTTAATTACTCAACTCCACTGGAGAACTAGTAGTGGGATGGCTGGGAGAACAGCTGAGCTAACACAGCCAAATTGAGCACAGGGCCTCACCTTACGGTTCCAGCTGGAAACAATCATCTGTGGGGGCTGTAACCCGGCTGGCAGGACTGGCTGCTGGTTTCTATTCACTCCTGATGCTTCATCCAATAAAATACTCTAAAATCCAGAAAAACAATGTGAAACACCTGTTAAATCACCACATTCAGACATTCTAGTCAGACTGTGTAAAGAAAGTCATGCAGGTAGGTGCCTCCAATAGCCATCTCCCCCAAATTCTGTGCAACAGAAGACAGACAAACATGGGAGGAGTATGTTGAACATCAAGGGTGGGAAGAGTTTCTTCAGAGAAGCGCTCTAAAATGTACAGACATGTTCTCAGGCTGTGAGGATTTTATGTCAAACTGTATTTAGTTTCCTCACGCATCCCATATTACCTTCCCTCCCTTTGGCCCACCTGCCTTAGCTGCTGGGATCTCTGGCCTAGCATACAGAAGGGTTTTTAAAATAAAAAGGGAATACATCAGATTAAGGAAATAGTGACTAATTGTGAAAGCACTGCCACTAAAATTCTTGCAATGAAAAAGAAAACTTGTGGTAACTGAACACTTTATAAGAACCACATCCAGAAATAATTTCCTTACCACTCTTTCAAGAATGATGTCATTGGAGTCAACCAGCATATCAAATTTATCTTCCAGCCCTGTCACTTTGCTGGAATCTTTCATGAGGCTCCGGCAGCCATGGTACTGCATCACCTGGCCCATGCTTGCAAGAGAACAGCACAGCTGTCAGCAATCTGAAAGCAGGCAATCTAAACACTAAAACATCCAATTCTCTTTGACTTTCTACACTTCAAAGTCTGAAAATAAATCAAATTGTAGATATCACCACATGAGCAGTGAACAGAAAAAGCACCTATACAGTATTAAGTGTTAGAACTAGTTTCTCACAAACACGACTTTTAAAATAGTCAGCCTAACGTGTTCAGTATCAGGTGCTCCACCTCTTCATGGCAATCATTATGAAAGGCCGTCTTTAAGCTTGTCGCTTCAGCTGCCAAGTACTAGAAAAGCAGCTAAAATTAGATGTGTGAAATAAACCACCTTTTCACCTACGGCAAGTTTGGAGTTGCCAAAGAAGGGGGCTACCTTCTGGTTTGGATTGAGAGCTATTAGCAACAACCCAGAGATGCAAAAGGGCCCTTACCACCGGAGCAGGCGGTCACCCTGCGTGTCGCAGTATGCACGGAAGCCGGGGAAGCTGCGGTAGAAATCATACTCATCGCCAGGCTGGGGGAGCCCATTAGATGCCTTTGTTGCAGCCACCACTGTGCCGAGGGCGTACTGTGCAAGAACACTCCGTTATCAGCATTTTGTCAGTATTTTGTTCCTGTTCACCGACAATACTCTTTGATAGAAATGCACTTTGCCTGGCTGGTTGGAACTGCATGGTTTTAATGTGTGGTATTGTGGGCCTTTTCACCAGGAGTAACTTCACATAGTTCATTTAGACAGCTTTAAATGATCAAAGTTTAAAAACTAGATTTAGAACTCAGTCTCCAATTACAGATTTGACCTGAAGTTGTGTCAGGAGAGGTTTATGTTGCATATCAGGAAAAGGTTCGTCCCCTAGATGGTGGTCAGGCACTGCCCAGGCTCCCCAGCGAATGGTCACGGCCGAAGGCTGCCAGAGCTCCAGGAGCATTAGGACAATGCTCTCAGGCACAGGGTGGGATTGTTGGGGTGTCTGTGCAGGGCCAAGAGCTGGACTCGATGATCCGTGTGGGAGCCTTCCAACTCAGAATATTCTACAATTCTAAACCAGCAGGAACGCAGATAGCTACATTATTACTTAAACAAAATAGCCCAAATCCTTGCAGCGCTTCCTACTTGGGATCTGGCAGCCATTCCCTCTCTGGAAGCAGCATCGTGCATAGGTAAAACACACGGGGGCTGACGCTGCGATTTATAACGCCAGGAGCAATTCCCATCGCGACAGGCCCTCACGAGGGTCCCGATTCCTCGGCATTCCCAGGAATCCCCGGTGGCTGACAGAGTCAGGGCCCGACCTAGGCCGGTAACAGGCCCCGATCCCCCTCTCTGGCCCCCACATCCGCCGGCCCGGCCCACACCCTCCCTGTCACAGTGGGGGACACCCTAAGGGTGTCACCCGCTCGGGCTGGGGTCCCCACGCAGCCCCCGCGGGACAGAACTACAGCTCCCGGCATGGCTCGAGCGCACACAGCACGCCGGGAGCGGTAGTGCCTCCCCCGCTCCCCCTGCCCCTCTCCGACCGCACCTTGACGAAGGCGTCGGGGCTGTCGAAACCGGGCAGGGCTGACATCGCGCTGCTTCCCCCACTGTCCGCGGGCTTCCCGGAGCTGCCCGCCTGCCCCGCCGGGCTCCCCTCACGGGCGGCAGCCGCCATGTTGATGCGCGGCGCTATCGCGAGAATCAGGCGCTGTTGCGAGAACGCAGCACTGGTGGCGGGAAGGGGGGAGAGAACAGCGGGGACCGCAGGCGCCCCCAGCGGCAGCACGGGGTAGGACAAGCGCTGTGTGGGATGGGCGGCCGTGAGGAGACCGCTGACGGCCACCCGACGGGGCTTCAGTGCGGCAGATGCGGCCTTTTTCGCCTCACAAACACCCACCAGTGGGACTTATAGAATTACAGAAGATCTTGGGTGGGAAGGGACCCAGAAGGATCATCGAGTCCAGCTCTTGGCCCTGCACAGACACCCCAACAATCCCACCCTGTGCCTGAGAGCATTGTCCTAATGCTCCTGGAGCTCTGGCAGCCTTGGGCCGTGACCATTCGCTGGGGAGCCTGGGCAGTGCCTGACCACCATCTAGGGGAAGAACCTTTTCCTGATACGCAACATAAAATGCTCCTGGCATAACTCCAACCGTTCCCTGGGGTCCTGTCCCTCGTCACGACAGAGCAAAGATCAATGCCTGCCCCTCCTCTTCCCCACAAGAGGAAGTTGTAGACTGTGCTGTTTCCCCTCAGTCTCCTCCACGCTGAACAGACCAAGTGCCCTCAGCGGCTCCTCTTCCCCTCCATGCTCTTCAGCATCTTCGTGTCCCTCCTTTGGATACGCTCTAGCAGCCTAATAATCTTTCTTATATTGTGGTGTCCTGTCCCCTTGACAGCCACACCAGTGCCCAGAAAAGGGCTAGGGCCAATATCCAAATTCATGACTGCCACCTCCCCATCTCCCAGTTTTGGAGTGCAGCACTTGCCCAAGCAGCTGGGGAAGCCCAGGGAACCCTGTTCGACACTCCATGCTGTGCCTGGAGCTGTGACCCTGAGCCCGAGGAAGCTGATGTTCTTATCACACAGATGACATCACATCTCCTGGAAACAAAAATTTAGGGGTTGTACGGTCTCGGATTTTTTGTACAACTGACAGACTTCATTCAGCTCTTATCAGAAGGGAAATAAAGCCGACGACCTGAACTGATGCACAAAACGACAAGTCAATAGCAACAGGAACCTTAAAAAAAAAATTTGTAATCTGCTTCCCTGTCCCGGCCTAAGAAAGATTTAGGAATAAACAGGAACACAGCCAAAGTGTTTACATTTTGATGTAATTTATTGGCACAAAAATATTCAAATACAACATGGCATCTAAACATGGCTACTCTGTTGTATTTTGTGCATTGTTTTTAATATTTTTAATTCATAAATCATAACTTTATCTTCGACCTCATGTTTAATAACCATTATTTTGTGTTTCAAGTTACAAGCAGTTCTCCCCCCCATCTGCCTCCTGTGCCAAACCCTAACTTTCCCTAGTTATTTCCCAATACTGCTTTTTAACCCAGACACTGCAGGAAGCTCCCAAGTGGTATTTATTTGTACTCTGCATCCACTTTGCCACTGATCACTCTGCACAGAGGCACCCTCACTTTGCTCAGCTCAAGGTTTTCAAATCTTGGATGTGCTCAACACCCTGATCTAGTCAGAAACACAAATCCTGAACTAGAGTAATGAGCAGATAGACAATTTCCAATTTGGGGGCAAGAATCAAGTTTGAAAACAAGGTACAGGAGGAAACAACGGTAAAATTCTCTTTCTTTCCAGTTATGCAGCTCCCCCCAAACCTAAATGAAGCCTCCTGCACAAGCACATTGAGCTCACTGCACCCACATCAACAGGAATGACCAGGGCAATAATTAATCTGCAAGTTACTCAGTTACATTGCAAAGTAAGTGAAAACCCGTATAGTTATTTTCAATGGATCTCCAGTTCCCCAAAGACCAAGTGGAACCATAGACATCTGTGGTACAATCAGTCTTCACTGTCCTGGAAACCCAAATCAAGTGTTGTGTTTCAGACAGCTTGTTTTTCCAACAGCAGCTATACATTGGCTTACAGCAACTTTTAATATACAATAACTCTTTTCATTTACATTTAAAAATATTTGACAAAGGCTGTATTTCAGCCCAACGTTCAGTTTGTTTTTGAAGAAGAGCAAGTTTGGAGTGAAAAAGCCTCCAGAATAAAAGGCTGTGCATACTCTGGAATCTTCTGTTACCAGAAAGGACACCTAAAGAAGATAAAGATATTGTATTAATGTTGACTTGTGTGTAGTTTCACAAAGGCAACACTGAGAAGGACTGAGATTCTGTACAGACTAGGCACCAGTTTAGCACAGGAAAAGTTGCCAGGTGATCTTTGCAATTTTTAAACATTAGCAGGAAAGATATGTACTTCCTTAAGCATAGTTCTAAGTTATCTAACTCTCAAAATGACACTAAATCATCTTTGTTTGGTTCTTCAGTGTAACTGAAAGCACTGACCACCACATCCCTTATTTCAAACACTTAAAATGTAAAATCCCTGTCACTACTTATAACAACAACTTTCCTAGAGGACTGTCTATGGCATTGCCATGGGCTTGCAAAATCTACCAGAGCAGATGCAGTACGTGGTAAGGCTCCTACAAATAATTAACTACACAAGTGAGGTTCTCTTCAGCAGTTCCCCGCTCAGATTATTCAAGAAGAGTTTTGCCAGGTTAGCTGAGTGACAAACTCACCATCCGATGTAGCACTGGCACAGGTTCTCATGAGAAGTTGCTTGTTTAATGAGCAGTTCTACTTGTGTGGGTACATCGAGAGTTTCATCATGAGAGAAGTCTCGACCTTTGAAATTAAAGGATGAAAAAATCCATGAAAGAAGTCACAAATTCTGGTCCTAATCCCTTCAAGTACATTAGCTGGCAGATGGGGAGTAGTTTCTTATAAACTTTAGAAGTGCAAAATTCTGCAACTAAATGCTGCAAACTATGAAGCCAGGACAGTAGAAATTCAACTTCCACTAACAAGCTCAGACATGCAAAATATTAAGTCTTTGTAGTTACAAGCACCTCTGTACTTTTCAAATCAGACTTATTTGTATCTAAATGCAGGCACAGTACTTAGATTTTGGACAAAACCAGGAAAATGGCCTCATCCACTTAATCAGAATATGTTAAATTCAAGGATTAACACAAAATATAAATGCTAAGGATAGTGCTGATCCATCAGATTTGATGTTTCTTTTATATAAACATAACTATGTGCTCACCAGTGAGCTTATCTCGAACCCTGTTGATGATCTGAATTGCCTTCTTATTTAGAGCTTCTGGCTTCACGAGACCATCTCCTACTAAAAGAGAGAAATAGGACACAGAATTAGGATTTCATCTGAACAACAAAAGCATTTATACTGCTGTTAGATGTGCCTTTTCCAAATATCAGTTTGAGAGCAAACCTAGATGCATTTTCTATAGATACAACTCTTTTGGTTGGAGTTGAGAACACAGGTAATTATATTCCTCATTTATACTGACAAGAGACTGTATCTGTCCCATCTCATATAATTGCATTTGGATCATGATGAAATTTTCTGATCTAAGAACAATTTCTGGATCAATATATAAACAACAATGAAACTTACTGAAGGAATGGATGGATTCAGGCACTGTGGTCCCAGTTTTTTTATGGGCTGTCTCACCCAATTCCACACTGTCCAACATTTCTATTGAAAAAACCACGAAAACACAAAAGCATAAATGTGAAGCTGAAAAGCAGCTGAAATATTCTTCTGGAAACATCAGCAAGACTGTTAATCAGCTCATTTGAAAAGCATATTTGTGACATCTACCATCTTTTCTACTCACCTACTGACTGACTGGCTGAGTAGGAGTCTGTTCTTGTTCGCGAGCGCTTATTGCCCTTCGTATTTGCTGCAAGAAAACAAGGAGTTGGAAAGCATGAACTGGAGTTTCAGTGTTTCAGAGCAAATTTGTCCACAAACAATACAGATTTGGCTGCCTTTCTCCTTCTCCAGATTTGATGTCACCTGAAAATAATTTCAAACTCCTGATCACTGCTGTAATTTCATATTAAAATCCCTAAAACTGTGCACACTGAAATACCACATGCAAACTAACAGTTTGATCAGATTGTTTGAGAACACACTGGATTTCAGGCTTCTGGATTTCTTGTATAAATACTCTGTTGCTGTCACTATTTTATCAGAATCACTTACTGTCCATCAATCTCCAATTCAATAAGGGATCATACACAAAGGCTTCCAGCACAGCCATGACACTGTCCTTGTGTTCACGCAGCACTTCCATCACCGTGTGACAGGTGATTCTGTAATTCCCATCAAGGCCTGTCACCTTTGGAAGAAGAAGAAGTGAATCGACCACTGCTTTGCTCACTCTGCAACTCCAACCCCAACACTCAGGGAGCGGGATGTGGTTTTGAACTGGAGTTCCCTATGCTTTGTTCATTAAGAGAACAAGATAGACATTAATTACAAACTAAGAAGCTCTCTTCTCCATGAAGATGATCTTTGTGAAGTACCATGCAACTGATGGTGTCTGGTTGATATAAACAGCTATTTGAAATGAGGAAACTAAGGAAGGCCTAAGAAATTGGAGGAATTTCAGGGTAGTTTATTTTCTAATGAAAAAGTTGCTTTCCACTGTAATGTACTGCAAATAGCACCAGAGATATTTTAACTCGCAGAAAATTAAGCTGAAATATTAGCACCTCTGGTTCTTAAGGAGTGGTAAAGTTTAGCCACAACAAAAAATGCAGGAAATACTGAGAAATGGTTGCCATTTTCCCTAGGAACAGTCCCCTCCAAATCAAAGAGGGGATGCTTACCTCCATAGCATTTGTCAGCATCCTTGTTAATCTAAATGGAATCTTCTCAGGGAACTTTTCCCTTGTCATTGCAACCTAAATGCATGATGATGGAGAAAACAAGTAAATTAATAGCTAACTTACTCTGTAAAAGTTATTAAGTAGTGGGATCTTTTTGCTACAGTCTTGAAGATTCTATGCCAAATAGGAAATAAAGTCACAGCTTTCTGTTCCTCAGTTTTCACAAATTACTGGGAGAAGCCAGATGATTAACTTGATTAAAAAGGGAAAACTCAAGCATGTGCCCAGTAACACAGACTGCCTATCAGCAGCTTAAATTGCTCCAAGAAATTTCATGAAAGTGATGTTAGCACTTCTTGCTTGTTCCAGTGGTCAGCTAATCCCCAAGACATGCTTCTGAGATGAAGTGTCTGTTATTTTCATCTTGCCTGTAGGTAAAGGGAAGCTCAAAAGAGAGCCAAAGGGTTTGCCCAGGATCAGACTCCAAGGTCAGTTTGTCCTAGCTTATAGATTAATTTCTGTTCCACCAGAAAATGTGAAATATTACTGAAAATGTCATGTTGAAATACAAAGACTTACCTCAAAACAGTCCCCAAAGTCGATATGCAGGATCTTTCCACTCAGTCTGTCTAACATCAGATTGGAAGGGTGTCTTTGGTGAAGGAGTGGGAGAAAAAACAGACCATGGGTGACAGACCATTACAAAAACCCAAAGTAAATCACAGCAGCTCCAGTCTGAAAAGATATTTATCTTCATGAACAAGAACAGCCAGTGATAGCTTGCTTGTCCGAGATCTTCAGTCTCAGGATGAACAGGAAACCTTCCTGACAGTGCATATGTCACATTACTTTTGTAATTACCTCTCAGCAGTTAGAGATCTTCTCACCTTGGAAGATAAATAACCTCCTGGACCAGAACAATCAGTACCTTTCTTGGATATGAATGTTTATGAATGCTTACTTTTCAGTCAGGATAAATTTTTCCGCTTGTTTTGTGCTTTTTTGTTTTTTTCAGTATAGAAAAATGTAGAGCATTATGCTACACTTGAAGTAGCACAAATTGTTTTACCACCAACAGAGAAGAAAATCAACCCAGACTAGCAAAACTACAGTGCCATATTCATGCTTACATCTTCCAATTTTGTTTTAATTCAAATTTCAAAGGTTTATAATTTCATCTTAGAGACTTTTAAGTTCAGAAATAAGAGCTCTTGTTATTAAAACATTTAAGGGTTTAGCTGTTTTTGCATTACAGATTTTAAATCTAATTTATATTGTCTTCAGAAGTATTTTGGAAGTTATATTGTTAATAAAATAGATGGAGAAAGATTTTCCATTCTGTGAAAGGGCAAAATTAGGTCCTTGATGTAGTTCCATGTGTATTCATTTCAAAAAAGAAGAAAGCCTTATTTGTACACAAGATACACAAACTGCATCTCATACCTGCAGTGCTGAGAATAACAGAAGCACAATTAGGACCTGAAAGATGGTATCACTACAGCTCAGCAGTAACCACAACAGAAGATGTTATCACAAGAACAGATCCAAGGAATGAACTGATGGGCCTTCACAGTCTGTGCTTTTAAATAAAAGAAACCTTTACAGCTTTACTTACCTGTCCCCAAGGCCCAAAATGTACCCAACCATTGACATCACAGCTAGTGAACGGGTGTAATTTGTTCTTCTGTCAAACCATACCTACAAGTGGAGACAAAATAGAAAAAGCTAGGCAGGCATGTTGCATGTTCCAGTTTATATTTTAATTTATATATTAACCATTTGCATTTCACACAAAGCAGAACTGTGATATGCTTAGGTTCAGTAGTCCGTAAGTTAGGTTCAGTAGTGCCCTTGAATTAGACATCTAAGTCATTAAGAGAATATATTCTGGGGCTTCTGCTTTTCTCTCCCCTGCAGAGTATATGGAGACTGAAATCTCCAGTCTTGTGCTTTGTTTCGCATTTCACTTGTGCTCTGAGCCTTGTAAGGCCCCTCATATGGGGATACATGTGTGGATACATGTTCTGCAATGATTCAGCTGGGGTTTACGATGAATAAACTCCATCTCTCACTCATTCTGCAGAGAAGATAATTACACACTCTACTGTTTGCCAGTACTTGTGTTGAACTCACCTCCGAGCTTGGACTTTTCAACCACAGCAGTTTGGCAAGGTCGTCCCCAGCTGTGTTATTGACAGCATGTTCAAATACTTCTACTTTCTGCATCAGAGTCAGGTGGTCATAGTCTGGAGCCATCTATAATTCAGAAGTGACATTCAGCAAATTAAAAAGCCACCTCCAGTAGCCTCTGGTTGTACTGTGAGAAACACAGTAATGATAATTAATTTCATATCAAGTTTATACTTAAATTATTTGTAGACTGACCAGTATGTTTCGAACACAGTGAGATGATCACACAACAGTGAAGAATTCTTTTTAAATGGGATAGCAAATGATTTAGTATCCACAAAGTCAGTAGCCCACAGCCCTATTTAACTAAAAAACCACAAAGGTAAGTATTTTTCAAAAATTGTTATCCAAATAAGTCTTCCGGGCTGGGAAACGCTTTCCTTTTTGGCAGGGAATTCCACATTTTCCAGTAGTCTTCAGTTTCTCCAGTCTGTCTAATTTTGGCCCTGCTGCTTATACACAATGTTTGCAATGCCAGCAGCATGGCACCTTGTATGAGGCAGATCACAGTCATGCAAAATTCCAAACACATATCAGTCACCAGATGGCAACAACTCGTGGGCACTGCTACAACTGGAAAGGAGAAACAAATAAACATATGGCAAGCTATAACTCTTATCTAATATTTTTTATTTATTGTAACAATCAGAAAAGAGGCAGAGGAAGAAGCCTTGCACCATGTTCCTTCATTAAGACACGGGTGTCCTAAAAGAATGTACCAAAACCTCTGCCAGTTTTGCCCCTTACCCTCAGCATGATGCGATGCTCAATGTTGAGCAGGATCTTTTTCTTCTCTCTGTAATCTCGGATCAGTGCATGCAGCGTGTCACAGTGGGGCACCCAGCCAATTAAGCCTGAATTTGTAGACAGTGGAATAACAGCATATCTCTGGATGCTATGGGAAAAATGGAGAATTGCAGCTCTAATTGTTTTATATTGTGAATTACTAGATTTTGAGATGCTTAAAACAACTACTATTAAATCTGATTCTGGTCCAAATTGTCTTGTCAATAGTTGCTCTGCTTGTCTTTTCAAACACATTTCAAACATCCATTTGCACAGATTGTTGCCAGATAATCTACAGACAAGCTCAAAGTTTAGGTGGTTTTCACTGAAAGGCTGCTTTCAGAAGGTACATTGTTATGTCACCCACGATGATCTGTTACCTGCACATATTTCATGTGGTCTTGCTTGAAAGTCACTGTGCAGAACTGCACAGTGACTCTTCACCAAGCTATTTAGTGACTATAATAAAAAATCCTTGGCAAAAACCCATTCTCAGGCTCCTAAGGCAGTGCTCAAGGTGTCTTGAAATAGGCGTTGCTTCAAAGACCACAACAATTTACAAGAACGGACTTCAATTAAATAAAACAAACAATCCCCTCAGATACATTTCCTCCATGTTTGAATTCTATGAATGCTGTTTTTCTTTTTAATTAACTTAGTTCCAAGACTTGCCATTTCTTCACAAACCAACTGCTTCTGCCAATGTTTACTTGTGAAGCTGCACCCATGTAAGGAGTCACATATGCACAAGCACTTTCAATGATTACCCAGAGCACACACCTGAGGTTTTTACGAAGAGAAGTTGGGTCATTTGCTAGCAGAGTGTTTACCAACCCAAAAAGCTGCATCACTCTTTCATCTTGGCGAAGGTCTTCGTGACCTTTCAGAAGGAATACAAACTCATGCCCATTGCTTCCTGCAAAAGAATTAGTGTACAAAAGTTTATTCTCATTGAACAGACAGACAAGAGTAAATACACATGCACCCAAAAAACTGGAAAGTGTGGCAGTCAGAGTGACTAAGGAAAACCTCACCTGAAAGGAAAGGTTAGAAAGGTTTTACCAGGTAAATATGTAGTTTGACCTAAGAGCAACAACTGTTTAAATACTGGAACAGCTAAGTGAAAACTGCCCACTCTTACCCATTAACGTCAACTTCCTGGGCCGCTGCTTGGAGGTGATGACCTGCAGTGAGGGTGCGATGGACTGAATCCGTATGATGGGCTGGTTGGGATCGTACGTTCCTGGCACTGCCAATTCCAGATCCCGGCACATTAAGAGTTTTGGTGACACATACTGTAGTTCCAAAGAAGTGAGCTACCAAAACCAAAAGAAATACAACCCCTTAGAATTTCAGTTCAATCTCAAAGATGCATCTGAAGAGTTCATGCTGTCAAGGGACCTAAAACAGTTCAGGCAGTGACCAATACTTCAGGTACTTACAGGAAGTGCTGCATAAACACCAAATTTGCAGCAAACCCCATGCAGTTATTTCCAGAATACTGAATTAGTATGTTTTGAATAACCAGAAAACATAAAGCAAAGGTTGGTATTGACAACTTGCACTGTAAGACCCACAAGAGAACTGAATCTTCCCCCTCACCTGTGGCAGCTGCTTTGAGATACGTCGGAACACGTGGTAATAGAGATCCCAAGCCTGAGTTAGGTCTTTGACATTTCCTGATTTCATGTACTTCCTGCACCACTCTTGAGCTTCCATAAGATCTCTGCCATAGGCCTAGGGAGGAAAACAACAGAAAAAAGAATTTCAATAGACTGTAGTGCAACAGGTGGAGACCACTTAACACCTACAAAGAGCATCAGAGTCTCGTTTCAAATTGCACTACAAATACTTGATCTCACATTTTTATAGCAGATCAGAATCAAAGGTTCAGAAATTCCTGGATCCAAGATCTGCAGTGAATTTATCAAACAACATTGCTCACAAGTAGACTTCATTATAGGAGGCAACTGAATGCTTAGAATCACTCATTAACAGTAGGCTCACAAGCTCAGTTAATTCTCTGTTATCTGTGCTAGTGCTTACTGTGAGCAAAGCAGAATAATTAACTGCAGAGCAGTTGTCGTTTTCCAGTCCCTATGAGACATCCCGCCAAAACAAGACTCCAGGGCAATCTGGACTACCACAGCCCCTTATAGTCACCAAAAGCGACACATATCTGAAGATAAATATCAATAATGAACTCTGTAACTAATATAATGAGTCCCAAGAGATTCACTTTTTGTGTTAAATGGCAAAGGTTCTTGTAACACATCTGGGGCAGGTAGCTGTCCTGAAGAACAGCCTCTTGGCCATTTGCTGATACCTGATTGAAGGATGTCTCCTTTAAAGTCTGAGGCCCACGTTCCATCATTGCATGAAGTGGTTCCAGCACCTCAAACATTCCCTTTACATTTCTTTCTCCAAAATAGAGACGAGATGCTTCTTCCAACCCTTCATGCCACATCTCGTGCCATAGGATGGCCACACGGATTAGCTCTTCACTCACCTGTTTTAGGACAGAAAAAAAAGATTAAATGCCTAAAGAAATCCCTGGGACTGTGTCCTGACTTAAACATGCAAAACTCCTCTCTTTAATCTTATGAAATATTTGTTCCTGGCAGCCAGAGGGAGCCACAAGAACTTCCACAGTGATGGCACATTTTTTTCTGCAAGAAGCTGACCAGGCTTTTCTCACCTTATTTGTTACCTTTGAAATTTTCTATATGCTTGTGTAACTTGGCCTGAAAGCATTATTTTTCATTTATTCATAAAAATCTTTACCAAATTAATTAAATTAATCTTTCTATGCTATGCTCATTAAGCAAAACCACCTCTTTATGGAATAAAGATTTTTAATGTATTTCTTCTCTATATTTATTCATAAGGAAATACAAAAACTCAGTGTGTGAATTATTTTAAAATTAAAGCATTCTCTGGAAATTACACTAATACTGTAACTTCTACCAGTTGCAAATACCCCAAATTAATTGTACTTGAACAGAATCAACAACGAATAGTCACTTTGTGTTATTATAACTGACATCCATCCATCCAACATAACACACTTAATGCTACACTGGGCACTCACCATCATTGCCTGCTGCACCAGAGTGTTGCTGTGCTCACACATGTTTTTCAAGATCTTATTTGCAGCATTGTGCCGAGCGGTGGTCGTAGATTTAGAAGCCACAGTCAAAGGATAGATCAAAGCCTGCAAAGGACAGCAGCAAATAATACTTTAGAACCCCACAGAAGAGCTACATAAATTAAAATAATTAGCGAAACATTAACAAAGAGCAGCCTTAGGGATAAACAGGAGGAAGCAAGCTTGCTTCTGGAAAACGGTGATAGGAATTTGCTACCAGAAGTTTTCTGATTCAAAAGGCTTTCAAGACTTTAATTCACTGAGTAGCAGAATGACATTGAGAGCCTCTTTCAAACTGGAAGAGCAAAAACAGGTTTTAGGATTTTGTGATATTCCACAGTGGGGAAAGAAATTTAGATAAAACCTGTGAGGTAGGTTCTTACTAGTCACTGAAAAATACTTAGGGCGATTTGCACTACCCAGTAGACATTAAATTACATTAGACAAAGAGTTCTTCCCAGGCTACATGGCTCATTCACCTCTTTCCATTTTTATATGAACAGTGCTGAGTTGAAAGCAGCAGCAGCAACAGAAACTGTCCCCAGCCTCACTGTCATCACTTGCTGTGACTTCCTGTGCAGGCATCTGGACTTCATGAAATGGAACACAGGGAAGGCCTTAAGTGACACCTGTGAAAATTCCTCCCCTAAGCTAACGCTTACCTGGGGATGGTAGCGACCAATGTCGGTGAGCAGCTGATGAATGAGACGTCCTACCAGGGGTCGAGGAGTGTCAATTCTGGCAATGAGCTGAGGGATAACCTAGTAGTAAGGATAAGGAAAATAAACACCCCCATCACCTCACGTGTTCAGTACACCAGGTGTTCTGCCCTTTCCTAGAGACCTCACAGCCTCTAAAAGGGACAGGGAAGCCCACCACTCATTTTTGAGTTGGTCACAGGGTAACACAAGGTTCCAAATAGAAATGTACAACAGCTCAATGAGATCACAAGTGTTCTGTGCAAAACTGTTACAGGATCCTACTATGGAAAGATGCATCTTGAAGTATAATGCTTAAATAGGAAATGAAGTATTTTTTAATTTAATTACAAGAGTCATTCTACAAGGCAATCCTGAAACAGATTGTGAACTACATCAAAGCAGGACGGTGGTGTTTTATACTTGATCACCACTGAATCCATGTCATCTTTAATTTAAGAATTTTCATTCTTTCTCATTAATATGCACTAATCTGCCTGCAAATACAGAAACATATCTCATTTTCCTGATCAAGATGCTGTTAAATCTGTTACAGACTGTACTGCACACTGCTCTCAGCATTCACCTACAGAGAATTGTTTAGCAAAGGATCATCATGGATATCATGCAGTAAATCCCCAAACTAGCCCCAGAACTGGTATTTCTCTTTGTGTTATTTACCTGCAGCCAAGTGTCTATTTGGATTGCCTTGACTCCTTCTACCAAAGCCTCATTCACATCAGGCCAGTGACCATAGTCAAACCATAGAGTAAGGACTCTAAAAAAGAGAAATACTTTTGTTAGTAACAAACAAATGAACACACAACCAAAACAAAAAAACCCCACCAACCAACCGAAAAAAAAAAAAGCCCACCAAAAACCCCCCAAACAACCATAAAAAAAAACCCCAACCAAAAGCGCAAGACTCATTTACAAGCAACTTTTCGTCCCAGAACCCTCAGAGAGCTGGGATAATCTATCTAACAAAAATTAGCCTGGACTGAAGCATTCAGTTAATTCAACCATAACAAAAAAGAGCATAAATGTGTTCTACCTAATCTGAAACCATGTGCCCTTATCAGCTGGATTTCATTTACTGTGTGCTTTATTATGTACCTTAGAGTGTCTTGTAGGTTGTTTCCTCGAGACAGAGAGATGGATCGAAAGAAACCCTGGACAGCAGGGACTGTGTACATCAAGAGGGTCTTGGATAAATCCTTTTGGAATGAAAATTGCTGCATTAGTTCTATGCAAGCACATCAGCCCACATGAATCCTAAACCCAAGAAGGAGAAAGAGGAAGAAATATGTGGAAATATAGACGTAATCCCCATTGTAGCTGACTTCTGCTCATACTCTTCACAGGACATGTTGCTCCCAGAATGTTGTTTTGCTTGACTACACAAAGGTCTTTCAGCCTGGCAGGGAAAACACCATCGAGTGGTTTTATACTTCAGTTTGTTTGCAAAGCTATGGACAGCAAAGCAGCCTAAAAACTATCACCTTACTATAACTGGTAAATGAGAGATTCCTCACAGTCTTCCGTGAAGGGCTTAAGTAGCAGAACTTGTTAATGCACTGTATCACCTATAACAGCCACCTCAGCCTCTGTTTTAGGTCACAGCTAATAATCACTTGCATTAATTCAGCTCACAAAATTTTCCTGTGTCTAAGCAATCTCTCAACACGAAGAGGGACAAAGGAGGGTACCTCAGTGACTTTTTTCTGCACTGGGGATGGGATAGGGCTGTTCTCAGTGCTCTCTGCATCGCTCTCACTGTTGCTGCCCTCGGTGTTAGCGCTGGTGATGCTGGCTCCGCTCGCATGACGGAGTTTCTTCTTCTCATCTCTGGCTTGGTTTTGATGTTTATAGTGAAGCACTGCTTCAAAGTTCATCACTGCCCAGGCATGCCAGGCCTGCCAACAGGAGAGAATAGAAGTCAGAAGGAAGATGACTCCTTTCTGCAACATGCACTTGCTAATTGTTAGATATAATCTAACCTTTCTGTGTCTGCAAACACCAGCAGAAAGTAATACCCTGCAGACAACATAATGCTTTGATTTTGCTAATTGCTTGTAATTTGAACTGTCTTATTATCTTAAATAACATCATGTTGAGTTCCTGGCCAGGAACTCCCTGTTGAATATTAAAGCAAATGAGCTTGGTACCAAAAATTAAATTATGTTTGCATATACCTTAATTTTTCAAAGGCTAAAATGAAAATTAGTATGTTAGGACTCGCGGATATATAATAGGAAAAAATACAGGAGATGGCTGCTCCAGAGAAGATCTAGCACCAAATATTACCTGAAATATCACAACCCTGAAATCAAAGGCTCTTTGGAGAATTAACAACAGGGCTACTTTCCTTGTTCAAGTACACTGACTGAGAACAAGTTAAATTTTTCCATTTTCTTTCTCTCTCATTGCTAACTGACAGGAGAGAGTCTCAAAAGCAAGAATAGAAACTGAATTGTGGCCTAGTTTTACCAACCAGATAAAATTTTAAACAAGAATCTCATGGTTGCCTCGGGCCACTTTCTCTGTTTTTTGGTTCTGTTTTGGTTTCTTTAATCCTACTGGCAAGTAACAAGGCAGACAGTTATAGGAGATCTTCCAATGAACATCTTCATTTCCTGTAGTATGGGATGACCAAATTTATCTGGAAACTTTTCTGTAATGACCTTGTACCAGTTGCGATCATGCTCCGTTGCAGCACTGTAGTATTGTAAGACTTTGGGGATGGTGCTCTCATTGATGCCTTGCAGGTTCAGCTGCCACTCACCCAGTTTCAGGAAACACCTGGTTAAGCAAAGGGATTATTGATTCAAAACCTAAAATGAAAACAAAGCCTCTGGATTAAAAGGCAAACTTGTTATCTGGAGTCTAAAAGACATTCCATGTGGGGAATCCAGTCAGGAAGCTTCTCCTGTAGGCTGGATGCAACGTTCAAAATATCTCCATCTTGCTTGTAGTGTGGAACTAACTAGTTGAAGGTTTAATTTAAGAGGAAAGGTGGGGATCAAACTTTTTTCCTCAACTATTTGAGTTATAAAATAAATGTAAGAAGTAGGTAACAGCAACATCGAAAGACTTCATCAGTCTGTGCTGATAAAATGCATGCACATGTGCTGGTGAGCTGTACTGAACACCCTATGAATGAGCCTTCTGGGGGAGAACATTGACAGACAGACAACGGAAACACAGAGGAACTGTTCTTCCCCTAGCCAGAACCCCATTAAGTCATTCCCTCCTAGAGGAAAGGAAAAACAACATATTTTTACTGCAGCAGGGTGGGGTTGTCAAGGTTTGCGCAAAACTTAATACTATGCTCCCTCAGCAGGCTTTAAATGCCACAGTTACATGGCTGTCCTTTCTGTATTTTGAGTTTTCCAGAAAGCATTGTGCAAGACAAATACTGTATGCAAATAATTACTAATTTGCTTTCCATGATAGTCACTGAAAAAATAAGTCAATGGTGTTACCAACTTCCCATCCTCATAAAAGCAAATTGAGTGCATGCCTCCCTTCAAAAAAAGCAAACCTTCAATAGAAAGCACTATGCAATTTTTAATTTAAACTGAAAAAAACAGATCTGGCACCTACCGATCGACAGAGAAAAACAGAGAAAGGGTTTTTAATGCAACAATATTATAATAGACCATCACATGCTGGGCACCTACTGCCCAAAGCACTGCTGTTGTGCTTGGCAGCCTGTGTACTTAATACAGATGTGCCAGGCGTGTGGGAAGTGTTTCTTTCCTAGTGACTGAATCTCCTGAAAAGCAAAGAAACAGTCATGCTGAGAGCTCTGCCTTCTGCCAGCGAGCCACAGTGCTGGAAAAATACAACTAGCCACCAGCAACAAATACAAGCTTGTTTAGGCTGATGTGTCCCAGTAACATTTACTGAACATTACATGGTAGATAAGAATGTAATACCAACAGAGCTAAATGAGAAATCCCCTGTTCTTTTAATCAAAGCATGAGCTTTGTCTGAAATGTGTCATCTGCAGGGACCCTGCACCTCAGGAAAGCCTTCAGTTTCAGTCTAGAGCTAAAGGGTGCCCCAGGACCCTGTGCTGACCGTGCCATGAGCTTATGGAGCTCCTGCTTGTGCTGCTGGTCCTCGGTGGCGATGGCATGCTGGGCCTGCTGCTGCATGGTCTGCACAAAGTGCTGCATGTGCTGGAACGCATCAATCTGCAAAGGGATGATGGAGGCAGTGAGGACCACAGGGCTTAAATACAACTTCTCAAAGGAGGAAGACAATGTGGAAATGAATTTTCACTGAAATAAAAATAGATGGTTTTCTTTCAAAGCTTTTCAGCCATTGGCATCCCTCTAAAGTCACTTTACACTTTGAATATGTCCAAACAAATGCAGAGGTTAGAGATTCTTGTTGTCTCTGAAACTGCTAAACTGAGGAACAAATAACTGCATCCTTGTGATACCAGGCACACCTTCATTGTCATACAGAGGGCCAAAGGTATGACTGACCATAACACAAGTTAACACTGTGCTCTGATGTGCAAGAACTGAACTCTGCCAAAGCAACAAGGTCACCTGTACAGGGAGAAAACTTCAACAGCAGAGAATGCCCTGTTACTCCCCACACAGTGCGAGATTCTAGTACAGATAAAGAGGTATTTCGTTTGCAGCTGAGCATGAACTAAGTCTGGCAATTCCAACAATCAAATGTTTATAGCTTACAAACTGTATCTGACCAGGACAATACCAAACAGACAGAATCACAAATCCAGAGAAGCCTACCTATAATATGCTATGGCCAGACAATAAAAAAAAAGACAATCTGAGAAAATAATACCTGAAGGAAAACCTGCAGCTTCCTGATCTTTCCTCCTAACGTTTCAGCTTTTGCTAGGCTTGAAGTACACACCATGGGACATTGAGTTGTCCCATGGACAACAAATCTAGACAAATTGAAGTCTAGATTTCTCCTAAGGTTATTGAAGAAGTACAAATGTGCATTGCTCCTTTGCCAGAATATTACATAGGGCAGTAGTGCTAAAGCAACTTGCACTACCAAATTCTGAGGGAAAAAATATTTTTAAAATTCATTGGAAAGAATTCTGGGGTAAGAAAACCCAAAATTAACGATTTAAGAAAAAAGTATGCCCCCTTCACTGGAAAGAACTAAGAGTAAAGCTCCTGCAATCTGCAAGGTAGTTTCAGGTTAGGAACTGCAGAATATGCTATTAAGAAGCCTAATTTACTTCTGTGCATCTATAGGAACGAGCTATGTTAGAGACAAGAACCACCTGAGCTCAAATGCCTCATCTATCCCATTCAAATGTCAGCGTGCACAACTCAGTGGTGAGGAAAAAGGGTATTAGCCCAGGGTGAAAAAAAAGAAAGTATCATAGTCTTAATATTAATGTGGTGCATTCCACAGCTGGTAACCTAGATAGAAGGGACTGGGGGGGGGGGGAATAACAGTTTTATAAATAGTTGTGCTAGACATCCATTAAAAATAGACAAAATGTATTGCCAAACAGTATCAGTACAGAATGTTATCTTTTTATTATGTGCCCCTCTCATATCTAGACACACCCAACAATCTGTTCTTCAGTTTCCATTAATATTGAAAACTGATCGCCATAAACTGACAGATGGAGCACTTAAGACTGAAAGCAGTAAGTTTTCCAGAACAACTGAATTCCTAAGTTTGTATGCAGCCTTTTTATGGGATATGGCTTAGAACGCAGCTGCTGGCAAAGATCCTTGTTAGAAGAAATGTGATAGGGTTTACTTTCATCTGTTGTTTAAGAAAAGACTGTTGTGGAGCTCTGCAAGTGCTCTGTGCTTGGCTTCCTTCTAGATGCCAGCTTTCTTCCTGCTGAATTTGGCAAGTGCCAAAATGGCAGTACTGAAAACATTTTAGGTCAACAGAGCAACGTTGAACTGCTCAGCTAGAAAAAAAGGTCATTTCCCACCGTACCAGCCTACATCAGCATCTTAGGATACCAAATCAAGTGAACACACACAGTTACATAAAACTACACACATCACCAGGTGTAACTATGTATTATTTATCTATTTTGATATCAGTTTCCCCCCATCTTCATGGGCTCCATCTATTCTTGCACCAGTTAATTTTAGACACGCTCTCCCACCCCCTTAATCTTTGTGCCTTCTCCCATTCTGCTTTCCACCGCTGCACCAGTGTCCTGCACCATGTCCGTCTATTTCTTGACCACAAGTCAAACACCACAAAACACGGTTTCCCTCACAGAGGCAGGCAAAGACCCCACATACTTCTGGGGTCATTTACTGAAGAAGGTAATAGGCAGTTTCACTCTTTTACAGAGCCAACAGAACCAGGCCTCAGCAACAGCTCCTTCTGCCTTTTTAATTCAAATGAAGAATAGTTAGGTCATGGCAATGTTCCCACAGCAATGGCTGTGCTCCAGCGCTGGCAATCCCAAAGGCAGAAAAAATAAAAAATATGTGGCAGAACATGAGGATAAATGGAGGCATTAATGTATATTAAAAAAAAGATAACTTATCCAGTCTGGAGCTTATTGGAGTTGATTATGTAAATTCTCCCTGTGCTGCAATGTCAAAAACATTTACCCTGGGCTCTCTGGAGCCAAACTGTTCCCATGACAAAAGCCCCTGTACTTTTCAGCTGTCTTTCAGTTAGAAATTTCCAATAATCTCTTTAGTAAAAAGCAGTTCTGCACTAAGTGCAAACTGTTCAGGACACTTCTCAAACTGGTAATAAACCCCCCTTTACTTCCCTCTTTCAGCACGTAACCCTGACCACAGGTACAGTGTAGAGACCTGGCAATCAGAACACTGGATGAAAAATCAAGTATCAAACCTACACAGGACAAAATAGCTACTACTGACTGTTAATCTTGGCTGAATCCTTTGGATACCAGCTACTGGTTTACCAAAAATAATCTTTCCATGTATGAAATAAAATTAGGGCCAGGTTTTCTCTGCCTTACAGAGTTTTAAAGGGAAAAAAAAGCTTACGATCCGAATAACAATAAGGAAAGGAATTAGGAATTTTAGGGGAGCAAAAGTAAAACCTCCAGCCTTGCCTTTGTTCTCTGGGGAACATCAAGAGCTAACATGTATGGCATTTCACAAAACCTAAGCAGTGAAATAGAGCACTGTGTTCTCCTGTACCTTACGGGCGCTCTTCCACATGTGCTTCATGTACGCATAAGTCACTTGGGGATGGACTGTTGGTAGTGGGTGATCCAGCTGTCGAGATGGATCTACTCCCAAGAGCAGGACAAGAGTCTTATGGGCCAAAGCCTGGAGAAAGTGGCAAAGACAAAAAGCACGTTAAAACAAGCTCATTGTTACCTCCAGCTCATACTGCTTCAGAATTGCCCAACACTAAAAAAGTACCTCTGACCCTCCAGATACAACACAGACACAGGAGACTCCCCGGACTTTTAAGAATACCACATGATAAGCCATATGTCTTCCTTTGGATCAGAGCATTAGATTCTCATTTCAGAAGCCAGTAGAAAGTGTAAAGTCTCTGTTTAAAGTATTTGGTGATAAATTTTGTGGTGAATATTAAAATAGAACTCTAATGTTTAACAGTAAAATCACATTCTAGATTTGACTCTCTGCTCTAGCAGAGTAAGCTATTATTAATAATCTCCAGTGCTGCATAAAAACTTCCAGTTATAGCATGCAATAAAAAATTGGCTCAGGGGCTCTCAGGTATAATACCAGACCCACAAAAATAACCTTGGCTACAAGCATGAACTCTATGCTGGTTACAATTTTAGCATTTCAACAATTCTGACTAGTTTCTTCCTCAGAGGAGAGCCCATTGCACTTGGGCAATGAAAGCATTTAGGAATGCTCAAGGTTGAAGTAGCACAGCAAAGCCAATCGTCCAAAAACCTGCGGAAGACGACAGAGCCTGACAATGCTCACCAGCCTTCCACTCTTGCCACACAAGCTGGCATACTTGAGCCAAGTTCTCATGTCCTCATGAGGATTCACAACAAGAGATCGGACCATCAATATTCTTTGCCAGTCTTCCACGATTCGCTGACAGCCCTGAGAGGAAAAAGAAGGGAGAACTTGTTAGTGTTTGGTCTCCAGTGTACTGCACAGAGCCTTGATTCAAAATCTGAAGAGACTTCCATCAAGAGAGAGACTTCTGTGTCCATAATTCACAGCGGACTGACATTACAGAATCACACAGAATCACAGAATGAACTAGGTTGGAAAAGACCTCTGAGATCATCAAGTCCAACCTATGACCTAACACCTCCTCATCAACTAAACCATAGCACTGAGTGCCATGTCCAGTCTTTTTTCAAACATGTCCAGGGACGGTGACTCCACCACCTCCCTGGGCAGACAACTCCAGTGCACGATCACTCTTTCAGTGAAGAATTTTTTTCTGACGTCTAAACTAAACTTCCCTTAGCACAGCTGAAAACCGTGTCTTAAGGAAGTGTCTATTCCTTCAACACTGCAGTGCGTGAAGAAGGTTCAGTCCCTGACTCTCACAATCTGCAAGCAGCTCAGTGCTTGCAGTCTAATGATATCCTCTAATGGAAAAAGGAGAAAAGCTCCTAAAGCTGAAACAAATCCAAAAATCAAGAAAGCTCTTAGTACAATTCCAAAGTGAGTCAAAGTGCCTTCCAAAGTACCTTCTCAACTTATTTTTGGTTTAAATAGCAACATGGAGATGGTAGAAAACCAAATGGTTGCAAAGATATTTTTTTATTGCCCTTTTCCTTGCATGTATTGCTTTTGGAGGCTGGCACCTCTAAACTGGTTTTCTGCCAGAAACTGCAGCTCCAACTGCTGTTCTGCTCGTGCAAGCCTTGTCTGGTTCTTGTCTGTCTGATGGGAGAGGCACAACACTGTCAGAGCACGATGAGTCTGCACTTCAAACATTCAAGGATGCTACAGAGAAGTAGAATTGTGGAAGGGACTGTAGCAACCAAATCCATGGTGCTTGATATAGTGGCCAAGTACAGGGTAACAGTGATGCTCCAAAGTTTCTATTCAGCCAGAGACTACTTAGTTTTGAGGTAAACAAAAGATTTTCCAGTTGCAGCAAGTACCTTAGCACTGAAGAAGTTATTCTTTCCCATTTTCTTTTTCCCCCAGGTTGAGGGCTGGAAAGGCAAAGCTTGTTTTCTAACACTCAAATAAACTTCTTCCAATAGGCATTTTAAAATTATTGAAAAACAGCTATAAAACGTTCAAGAACTGTATGTACTGCTTTCAGGACTATAAAAAGCTGTATTCAGACATTACACTTCCTGCCACTTCAGCTTCTCTACCCCAGTGGAATGATCCTGAGCTTTTCCAGACAGGAATGCAGATTGGAGACTAAAAGCTTTGTCACAGTTTCCCAAACAGCTAAAAAATATACAGCAGGCTTTCATAAGGTGGCAGATTATAGCAGTCCCAGTGAAGAACTCTGCACAGGGAAAAGTTCTTCCTTCAGGCAGCATTTTACCTTAGTTATGCCCTTTTTGTCTTTTATCCCCTTCTCTTGCAGAAATCACCTCTTTGAACAGTATTCCTGTATGTACTACTCCATCTGAGGATATTCACTTTCACTGTAGGGATGCCTCTTTTAAGGAAATAGTGTCAAATATTTGTCCGATTTAAATTTTCAGAGGTACTTTGGATTTTTGATGTTTAAAGTAAGAAAGGCACAAACTTCTCTTTCAATACAGGAAAATCAACATTGCTAAAGTTCTCTTCTGAAAGGTCAAGGTTAATCATCGCATCATTTAGATTGGAAAAGATCTTTACGATTATCAAGTCCAACCATAAACCTAACACTGCCAATTGCACCACTAAGCCATGTCCCTAGGTGTTACCGATCAGCTGGAAATGTTCTTGTAAGAGGTCCAAAAGGAACAGGATAATCTTTTATTTTACAGGCATGTGAATTCTCTGACCAGTTTTCCAGCATTTGGAGAGAATTCACTTCTTAAAATGCCAGGTAAAAAGTTCAAACTAGCCTGATCCAAACCAGTATTTCCAGATGCAATCCAACATCGAGATAAGCAGCCTTGGAGATGTTAGTAGTGTCTCTCTTCTGTACACATCTATTCCAAGGCTTAGTTCACCCTTTTAAAGTGTCATATCAGCAGAGACCTCAGGAACATTAACCTGAAAAAAAAAATAGCCCAAACCAAAACCCCAGACAACCAGGACAAGTACAAAGGAGATGGAGCACGCAGCCACGTGAGCATGGACGTTACTGGGATGGAAAGAGACATGGAAAGATTTACTGAGCCACCACACTGACTCAAAAGGAAGCTGTTCATGCCAGCTGAACAGCATCTCCATCCTTGACCTTTACATGGATGTACCTGCAGTCTTTCCCACCAGATCTGGCGGATGATCTCACGGCGTTCTGGTACAAGTTTATACTGGATAACCTCTTCCAGCTCTGACAGCATCTGGCAGGATACCATAGCCTGAAGGAAAAAAATCACATTCCATCCCAATCACTACAGAACAAATTTATAATTAAGGAACAGTGTTTTGGCATCAAAATCTTAAATACATAGGCTGCCTAACAGATAAAGGACCAACTGCTATATACTGGTACCTAGATGACCTGCTGATTCAAACTCCCTAAATGTCAATTCTTATTTCTTTTGAGGGGGTGGAGCTCACTTCACTTTTAGTTTGTCCCAAAGCTGCTCCTGCAAAGCTATATTTCTTATCTGACAAAAGCCATTTAGCTTGTGGGCCTACACAGGTCTTATGTTTGAGACAAGCACTACTCTGAAGTTTTATGCACCTTTTAGAGACAGTCTGAAGCAGCAATGAAGGGAATGAAGTCTGAGAGCTACACTTACCCCATAGGCTCGACTGTAACTCTCTCCTGCCATGGCAGTCAGCTCAGCATCCAGCAGGTCTCTGGCTTTATCAATGCACTGAAATAGAACAAGATATTGGGGCAAAGGTAGTGTGTTTCATCTAGAGTCAACTGTTGAAGCTGCTGTTCAGCTGTTCCATCTCATGGACAAAGCCGGCATTGTTCCCACTCTCCAACAAGAACTAGGAAAGGATCTTATCAATAGAAAGATTTGACAGGAAAACAGTGTTCAGAGCATATATAGGGGAAGTCAAGGGAGCTTCATCCATCACTTGCACAGTTTGAAGTTTGTCTTCCTACAAAATCAAAGTTTGCAGTATTTCTGATCCTACTGTCACTGTAGAGATCATCATTAACAACATTTGTAGAGGAAAAGTTCACATTTTAGTGCAAGAGATTTGGTTACAAAAAGGAGCCTCAAGAAATGTCTCTTGATATCACACAATGAAAGAAAATAGCTTTCACTGTTTTACATAACCCAACATGATTTTATGAATTTTACAGGACAGCAAATTCCATTTCTCATCCTCAAACTAAGACAGGCTCTTCAAGCATGAAATAAATCCTGCTCTAGTTCTAGTCATTATATAATCTCTCACCTATAGCTTTTCCTGTTCAAAATGTTAAAGGTTAATCACAAACTCTACCCTTTTGAATGCCTGGTTAATTTTACTGTGCACATCACCCAAAAATCTATGTACGGGTTTTGACAGCACAGATTCAATTACTCCTTTATCTAAGTTGGCAAGCCAGCACAGAATTCAGAGAAAAGGGACTTGAGCTTCCTTGGAAAGTAAACAACATGTTTCACATCTACAGAGTCACTCTGCCAATCTCTGTGACAAACAAGCATTACCAATACAGCTCTGTTTAATAGACTCATGCCTTGTCTTGGTACCTCAATCTAAGATTTGAGATTTATCAACGCTACCAGAAAAAGTATAGTTATTGTACATGATATATATGAGCACTTCCCTGAAAAAGCTGTAAGAGAAAGAAGTGCACAAAAAATCCATTAGGAATCTTACAGGTGTCTCAGGCATTCCTGGCAATTTACAATCAGTGCCTTGTAGAACAGAACCTCTGCTGACATAATCCTTGTGCCCTGCCTGTCTAGAAAAGAGACACAGAAGTAAAAAAAGCCAAAAAAAGACTAAGGCATTCTGGTGTTCTACAGCACTGGACCACTACTATCTGTACATACATTCACTGCCATGTTTCTGGAAATACAAGGTAAGATCTATCACCCAGGTCTAATATATCCATGGAAAAAACATTATTGAGCAATTCATAGGTTATAGCCAACTGTTTTAAAACAGCCTGTTTTACCATGAAACTCTATAGTCTAGAACATCTTAAACCACGTTTTGGGATACCAACAAGGGAGATAATTACTTGCTGAGCCAGTGAGAAAAGGTCCTGATGCAGTGCCAGTACAGCCCTGTAGAATGCACCATCATGGGTGTCCCTGGGGATCATGCAAGTATATTCTTCCATGCTGTCCCACTGACCTGCAGAGACACAGATATCCTCAGTAACTCAGCAGCCTTCTCTGCAATGTGAGAAGAGAACACAACTATGATCTGGTGCTTAGACATCAGTGCCTAGGCCTGAGTGCTGTGCAGTACTTCTGCATTTAAGTCAGCTCTCTAACAGCTTGTCTTTGGCAGGGACACTGTTATATATATATATACATACACATAGCTACAGACAAGAAAAACATAGGCATTTTTCTTCTAGACAAATTGTTATCCTTGTGGAAAAGGTTCTTTCATTCTTTGTGATGAAAAAATTGAAATTCTGATACTTCCCGAACATTTGAATGAATTAGTGCCATACAAAGCAAAAGATGATTTTTTCTCAGCAAAGGCTGGCAGAGAGCAAGCGATTCATAAGCTTCTCTAGTAAATATCTAGCTATCAACATAAATGGACATTTGGACCACTATAGATTTATCCCACTTAAGACTGTCTACTCAGCAGACACAACCTCTAAAATGCTCAACAGATACTGTTCTTCCTGTAAATAAGAGTCTGCCACAAATCTGAGAAACTTTTATCTCATTTCCAGCCTGAGCTCTGTTCAGTGTAAAGCCAAGCAAAAGGGAGCATTTAAGCAACTGATCATCTGCTCAGACCACTCTGTTACTATAGACCACACTGAGAGACTTGATGTAAATGCAGGTTTTCCAAAGGACTTCAATATGGAATGACACTTACTTCATTTCCCAATGTAAATAACGGGAATAATGTTCCTTGATATTGCTGCTTCCTGTATTCTGTAGTTCTGAAGTAAGTTAAAATTACCTGTACTTGCACCTCATAGGCTGTTGCACCCCAGCACAGGAGGATACATTACCTAGACCCCAAGCAGCAGCAGCAGCCATCCTGGCCATCTTAGCTTGAGTTTCATCATTCACCTGGGTCCATTTTTCACAGCATTGCTGGTGGAGCTGCCCCCTAAGAAGAATCCACAATTTCTGATCAGCAAAAAGCGTCTTCCAAGAATTCTGCCTCATTAAACAACCAATTCCCACTGATAAGACAACAACTAGCCCCATCGTTCTTTTTATACTGAGTGGGGAATAGGATTTGACTCCTCTGGCCAACTCATGCTAGTCTGATGACAAATATCCTATCATCAGAAAATAATTTTAAGGCACACTGTGTTTTGAAAATAAATATCCAAAGAGAAGTTTGCATTTGTTACTCAGCAGCTCTTAATGCCTACTTTACAAATTGGACTGATAATGCCAGTCTATAAATACAGGAAAGAAAAAATCATTCTCAAGAAAACAAACAAACCACCACCAAAAAAAGGATGCTTAAAATTTTTGCAAGTGTCATTAGAAGAAACATATGAGCTAAATAGCTTGGGCATGGCTCCTACTAGCAAAAAATCTGAATTAACACATCAAGTCTGAAGACAAAGACTGCAGAATGAATGTTGCTGTAACCTCATATGAAGACTTGTCATGGCAAGATCTCAGAGGGCATCTGAATCTTTCATCTCCAGTGGAGAGGAAGCGTCAAGATTTTTTATATTATTTCTTTCAAATCAACTGTGAATGCTCCACTAATCAAACCAATTACCCTGGGTGTTGCAGTTCCAGAATTTCTCAGGCTGGATACTCTGTAGCAGTGAAACAGCTGCCAACTGTGAGGGAGAACAACTTGCCTTCCCTACTGTCATCCTCCCCCCTCCCAAAAAGGAAGATGAGTTAGTCAAACAGAACCAATGGGCTGCCACAGGCAAGATAGTAATTCTGACAGCTTAATGGCCCAGGAGGGAAAAAAACCCAAAGCCAATGAAAAACCAAGCCAAACCTAGCAACAACACTAGATCAGGACCTCACAGATGCTGATAAAACACTCTGGGTCCTACAGGAACAACTACGTGAGGAGACAAACTGCTACGAATGTTAGCAGCCAAACTATGGAATCCTCAGCCTCAGGATGACATCTCTAGAGTCAGCTGCAAGGCAGCAGACAGCACTTTGCAAAAGCACTTCTGAATTGTAAAAACATCTGCACAGAGTTGGAGTCCAGTTCCACAAGAGAACTTGGAGACTCTGACTGCTGTCATCACTACAGACTATCAGTAGATCCATGATATCTCGCTCCAACAGAAGAAAATTGTCCTTCTGTTGTTCCATAGATTTGTTGCCGATACATGAATAAGTAGGAGGTTCAGAAAGGACACTTTACACAAATACACATCCTGCAGGAGGGAAAAATTCTTCAAATACCTGATGAGAACTACCTACTCGTAGAAACACTGACTGAGGAATGCTCAGTAAGAGGATCTATTTTCCCTACTGGAAAAGCTACACCCTGTATGTCTCGCCCTCCTTTAGAAACAAAAAGGGCAGAAAAATGCTGCCAGAATTAGGTTTCTCAAACAGTCCTGTTTCTGCAGTAAAATGACTTTAGTGAAGAGAATCTCCTTACTGTGGTGCCGTCCTGTGGGTTCATGTCAGGACCCATCAGGAGAGAGCTCATGACATGCAAAGTTCAGTAGAAAGGCGGAACCTGGACGAACCCACACCTGCCCCTGGCTAGAACTGCATGCCACAGTGAACAGGGTGCCTTCTCCAATTATCTTCTTGGAATTGAATAGCGAGAAAAAACACAAGCCCCCAGTTAAGCAGCAAGCTGTAAGTCACCAGCAGCTCACCCTCTCACAAACACTGACTTGAATCAGTTATGTGTTGGCAACAGACATTTGACACAAAGCTTGAAATACTAAATGTCTACAAAGACAAGGTTTAAGAAATGCTGAAAAAGACTAATAAGGAAAACCTCATCCTTCTACAAAGCATAGGTCTGACACTGAATAAACACAGAAATCTCTCATGTTTTAATCAGAGTTTAAAAAGGAGGGTCACAGTGAGCTCCTTTTATGACTGTTTCTCACAAGTTCTGCTCAGTTAATGGTTGCTCGATTTACAATGTCTTTCTCCATTATAAATGGAGTTGACCTGATTATAAGATTGCAGACTCTCTTCCAGAGAGACCTTAACTCACCAGATGGCCAGTCCCGAAAGGCTTAGGGATGTTATTACCAATTCTGACTTCAACAAACAAAGTGAGATGCCACACAAATATTCAAACTATTAAGTAAGCGGGAGTAAATAGAAATTCAGGCAAAAAATTTGCACCTGAATGACAGCATCCAGAGAAGAGATACACACCATTTTCCTCAGTCTTCAGGCATTTCCCACTTACCATTCACCAAGTGCTTCCAAGCAACGCATCCGTCCCAGCATCAGCTCAGGATCATCTTTGTTTGTGTCCATCTTCTTGTCATAGGCCACCAGAGCATCTTCCCATTCATGAAGCTTTTCATACCAGGTAGCTTGAATTTCCTAAGGGAAGGGGAAAAAAAAGTAAAAAGAAACAGCAAGATTAACATTGATCATTCTATATCAACTATCACAGCTTTTCCTAAAAAATTCTGTGTCTATGCTGGTCACTTCATCCTTTTTTCATTCTAAATATCCTCATGGACTTCTGTGATACAGAGAAGAGCCTTGAGCTATTGTGAAAACTGGAATCCTGGCATTGCTCCACCTGCCCAGAAATGAACTCAGGTTTACCAGAGGGATTAATCCAACATCACTCCCTTACTCAGTGCCACCGAAATACCAGCTCAGCAGCTGGTGCTTTTCTTTTTGGAGAGGTGGAGTGAGTGAAACAGGAAAAAGGATAAATCTGTAACATATTCCACTTCCCATTGTTGCACATGCCTGCATTCAAACAAGAAAAACAGCCCTGTGTTCAGGAATGGAGTGACTAACTGTAAAAAAAGCCCAAATTTTGCATCTGGCTACTGCTAGGCAATACTTAATACAGCAGGTAGTATGCAGTTGGGGTCCAATCACACCCTTCACAAGGGAAGGCTACGGTTTGTAACAAAGCCATTAAAAGTTAGCCTGGCAGTGATCCTTATCAGCTAAACACTTTTCTTCAGTCTTTCTAGATTTTGTTTCTCATTTTCAAGAAATAAAATGCCTGAATATATTTCCATACTTTTCTCTGCCAGTGTTTCTCTGCTCAGTCCTTGGCAGCTCATGTCCTGACATAGGCTGCAGAGCAGATTCTTTTCCCAGACCGGTGGGCAGGGTCACTATAAACCATGCTTTGCATGCCAGGTCTTCCACTTAGCCCTTTAACTTCTCAGCTCAGTCATATTTCAATTAAGTTCCTGAAAGTAGAGCTCACAGCTCCTCTTAATTTTCTTTTCATTGCATATTCTGGCAAACTGCTTTGAACTACATTTACTGCTAGAACTATATTGATGCTAAAGAGTGAAGTCAGAATTAGGTAATGCAGAACTTTGCTCAATCCACCCAAGGAATGATAAGAAGCTGCAAATATGTTCTGAAGTCTGTACTTCTTCTAGAAAGGACTTATTTTCCAGTCTAGGTCAAAACCACACATGATCCTACACCAGAGGACTTCCACCATTTTGTGCTTATACCTGGTTCCCATTTTCTAGTGGTTACTACTTAAAGAGGCTGGTCTACTGTGCTTCCAGGGCTGCCTTCCTCTTCCTAATACTGCAAAACTAAAATACTGCAACAATTACCACAGCAAAATAATCTTTTTACCAGCAGAACTGTCAGGACAGCATAGGTGGTTTGGTCCTTGAATACAAATTAAATGACTTATAAAATGAGAAGAAAGAAAAAAAGGTACATTATTCTGAGAAAGGCACAGAACAAATATATAACGGGGTTATTTGATTTCGGTGAGCTGTCTAAACTGTAAGGGACTGGTTAACTTGCTATTCTAAATATTACCTGTGAACACTTTTGAGAGAGACTAGAGGCATGACTTCTATTAAATCCTTACCTGGAAGGTGTTGATGCAGTTTCTCAAATCCTTCAAGCTTAGAACAGGAACTTACTCCCTCCCTTCCCAGCTTATCCTAAATAAAAGGACTTATGTTGTCAAGTTGCTAGTTGCTCACAGCTGCATTTAGTATCAACAGCAGCTGCAAAATTCTCCTCCAAATCAGGTTCTTGCAGCCCTCCCTGTACCCAGCGTTTGCTGCAAAGCACCCACTGAACATCCCTGTAGGCAGCAAGGCCCTTCACTATGAACAATGAAATATTATAAGCAGGGATAGAACCTCGATGTGATTGATTGAGAAAACACACCACCACCCACCAAAAAGCTAACTACAGAAACCATAAAAACATAAGACACGAAGAAGCAAATTATCCAGCAGGACTCACCAGCTCCCCAAAGTGCTTCATGGCATATTCCAGCACCCCAGCAGCTGCTTCTGGCTGTTGGAGTTTATTGTTAATGCTGGAAGGCAGGGAAAGAAAGATGATTTAACACAGTTGGAATACTAGGGGTTGGTAGAAGCTTCTACTTGATAATACCAAGCTCCTTCATTTAGAAATACCAATGGAGCACTCTCCTTTTTGTTTAAGACTTTCACACAAATAATTAAACTACGTAAGGCACACAACGACCATATATTTTCAAAACAATAGGTGCACACATGTTCTCTGCACATAGTCTCAAGACTTGTTACACAAAACAGAGATGGTATACGATTATTAATTCTAAGTAACAGCCTGCGTAGCGAGAATAGTTGCCAATAATTTTAAAGGCATGATTTTTCAAACAGCTGCACTTAAGAGCTTTACAGTACTTTTTTCCTCCCCTTTCTCTTAAACAGACCACCAACTCCTCTAAAAATCAAAGTAGCGATTTTAATGATGCAGGAAACAGTCTATATCATTAAAACAGCTGACAAATGTCACCAGGAAATTACATAAAAAGTCTGCAACCCTAATTTCAGTTTCACATTTCATACAAAGCCTCTGCATTGGTACTAACCAGCACTGGCGCTTTTCTTTTGCTGGTTTTCAAGAACATGCCAGAAACTGCTGCCATCACAACCAATCCTCAGTCTGTACCAGGAAGGCACTTGCTTTGTAAGGCCAGCTGAGTTTTATGAAGCACAAGCAAATAGGCTACTCTTGAACCTGATTCTCTAGTTCATGATGTACAGCTATTCTCTTAAATAATTTCTATTTCACATTGGTTTTCTTATCTTACTATCATAAATGGGGTACTCAGTGAGCAGCACTTCTCCTAAACCCCAATTTAATGAGGAAATTAACTTTTTATTAAGCTTCTGCTCTTTTATAAAGCTTGTTTACGAACAGCCTCTGGTTCATTGCCGTCCTCTTTCCCTACTGACACTGGAGAACCAGAAGTGCAAACTGTTCAAGGCAACATCACAACACCTGAGCACCTACAACACATCCTACAGCCCAATATTAACATTAGTTAATGTTTGGAATGGAAACAGCATAATTAACAAAACAAAACATGGCAACAGAGAGCAGGGCAAAGAGACTTTCAGTGGTCTTTGAATAAGACCATAGACACAGGCAGCTCTCAGAAATGCTCTTTCTTGCCTGCCATCATCAGAATGGCTGCACAATTTCCTCCTTATAAGAGGGCAGGGGATCAGTAAGAGACAAGCAAATCTAAAGTACTAAAGGGAGTAATACACAGACAAAAAAAGGGAAAATTTTCAAATGAATGCTACACTTCTTCTGTCTCTGGAAGCCTCCTTTCCTGAAAAGTAAAGAATCAAGCTCCTAGACATACTCTGGATATCTGTGAAGGTCAAGTAAAATACTCTTGGAAACAGGACTTCAGACTGGTTGAGGTAAAATCAGATTAAAAATACACCATAATCATAGTTCAAGATGACTGGCACCCAACAGTGGGAAGCACTTGAAACAGACCCATGCCCTTTTTTTAACAAGATAGTCAAAGATCTCACTAACTCCAGCTAGCTTCCCAAAGGGAAAGCTTGGCAGCAGCCTCATAAAAGTGATAAGTGGCTGTCACATTTCATGCCCTGATGATTTAAAGAGCAATTGGCAGACACATCACTTCCAGCATGTCAGACAGTTAATTTCTTCCAAGTTATCTTTCTGACAACACTTCCTGACAAAATTGGCCATTATCTTTTATTATCCGACAATTAGCACTGCTCTTCTGCCGCTCCCTGGTGCACTCAATTGCTCCTTTTGTTTCTTACTTTCTTGGCTGTCCAAAGTAGAATTAAGTGTCTCAAATCTATTAATGGTTAGGTTTAAGCAAAGGGAATGAAAAGATGGGGAGGGAAAGGAGAAAGACTTTGATTTACAAGAATACACAGCAGTAGTTGTTAATAATCATAAATTACTCTCCTGTAACAAATGATCTGGAACACAGTGAGCAGTGACAGGTAATTTTGTGAACTAGGATAAGCCTCTGACTGGGATATCTCCCAGCAGCTGCTTCTCCCTGTGCTTAGGACCATTTCTGCGAAAGCAGTAAATGTTGTGGCTCCCCGCTCCCAGCCCATTTTGTGTACACACTATTTTAACCTGGTACATTCAAAACACACATTTAGAAAATACAACATTCTGTGCTTTCCTTCTCTTTCACCTTCCTTCCATGAAGGCACTGCCCCTCTCCCTGCAGACCTGAGGAGTCTAAGCTCAGACAGAATCTTCCTAAATGTCATAACACTCTTAAAAGCACCACAGAGCTGTTTTCCAGCCACTATGCTGGAGACTGAACAGAAAGAAAAACACTGCAGAAAAGCATCCAGGCACTCAGGCCCTGAGGGCTAATATTCCAGCCAGGCAGAGCTGCCAGGGGTTTTTAGCCACAGTGTTGCTGCTGGAAATCAGGGCAGTTTACCGGATTAGAATCAAGGGGACAGATTTCTCCTTGTATCTGGAAAAAGATAATTACGAAATCTTATTGTATTAAAGGAGAAGGTGGAAAAACATCTCTCAAGATAGAAACAATGCTGTTTTCTGGCTAACTTGCCAGACAAAAACTTAAGTCTTTGTTTACTGGCAGATGTCCCTGCAATTATTCCTAATTCAGAATAATGTTAAGTTTAATATTAAAGGAAAAGATCAGTTGTTCTCCATGTGCACTGAGGGAAGAACATATTCATCAGTTCATTTTTGTTAAAAAGCTAGAAAAAACCCCACCACTATCTCCTACTTGAAGGCTTGGCAGGAGGGCATAAAAGAACATTTTTAGGGCATCTAGAACATTTCAGAAGTTTTTAGGTATAGGTTTGGTAGGTCACAGGTTACATCTCATCTCTCAGGAAAGGCCCAAGTATTCAGCTCTTCTGCTGCCTGCTATGGGCTGCTGGAGCCTTCTCGTACTAACACTCGAGGAAAAGATTTCAAAATCATGTATTTTCAATGCTAACATACTTACCTAATATATTCTGAAGCTATTTCAAGACAGAGCTGTCCCATGCTTGCAAGTGGGGCACCACAGAAATAACAAGATTTCCTAAGTCATATTAACTAGACTTTTATATACTTTGAACTAATGCACTAGTTCCAGCGCTTAATACCCACCATTTCGTTTCACATTTTATTTAATGAACAAAGTGATTAGAAAAAACAACAGAACAACAGAAGATCCTTATACTTTCCCTCTAAATGAGCATAAATCAGTTGCAAAACTAATTTTTATCAATAAAGTTTGGTGTGAGTTCAGCCCACCTGGGCTCACTGCATAATTAGATTATGCAGAACAATATAATTTTAATTTCCCCCCGTTTATTAAACAGTATCTGTACTGTAGCCAGAATAATGTCCAACCCTGACCTACTTGGAGCACTTTATAATGATGAGTGGGATATTAAAATGTAAACAAGCCTTCTGATGAAAAACATTTTCCAATTGATGTGTCACTCTATCCCTACAAGAAGTGACTACCCTTGGCAAACTCCCTAATATAAAAGTCTTGGTCAAAAATCTTAAATCTTCAAATTTTATTAGTAGTGAAAGGCTACATAAACCTACTTCATGATTATTAAGATATCAAAACTGTAGGTCTTACATGTACAGTGATGTAGAATCACAAAAAAGTATTTAAGAGAAATATACTCCTATTGCTTGTATATCTTAAAGGTTATTTAAACAGAAACCAGACATGAACTGGGAATCAAAAACAACTTTACTGTCTTCAGTGGGAAGAGAACTCAAATGATGGACTTTTCCCCTCCACAAACCCAAAGCATAAATGTGTAATGTCTACTAGAAATGTCCTCTTTTATGCAGTCCTGAGAGCTTTCTGTCTTCCCTTATCTTTGACATTGACAATATTCTCTGTCACTCAAAATATATTACATTTTCAAGAATTCAGAAGCAACCAGACTCTCCCTATCTTCTCATAAAAATTATAAAAAGAAAACCCTTTATTTTAATAGAGCCTTTTCAAGCAGTCCCAAACTTATCCATGCAGGAACACACACATTTCCTATTGCCAGAATGCATCTCAAAACATAATAGAGAAACTTTATTTTTGCAATAAAGCAGCTTGTATGCAGAGTCTAGACAAGAAGACAAACTCTTCTTTTTTTCAGTCTCCTCAAGTTTGTTTAAAAAGGTTCTCTATGTGACAGATTTTACCAGCCTCAGTCAAGGTTGTTTTTCCTTCAAAGGAAGAAGTGCTGAGAGCTGCTTCTGGGATTGGAAGGCACTGCTACTTTGTGGAGACTTGGGGGAACAGATAATCCCCTGGCAAAAGGAATTGGCTTTGTTGGTCATTTTCCCCAATTCTATGATTTATTTGTGTTCAGGCATCCCCCAGTCCTTGACTCAAGAAACCTCAGAATAAAACCGACAGTCCCCAAAACAACTCAGAAAACCAATGCATGTTCATCATGCCACTAAAAATTATTCCCATTCCAGGAACAAATACATTTGAGAAACTGATACCAGGAAAGAACTGTTTTCAATAAAGAGTTGTGATGGTTGAGTGCTTCCAGGCCAGAGCAGCCCCTTCAGCTTCCAACAAGGACACCCCACATTTCTCACAGGCATCAAAACTGGCCAAATTCCCAATCCTGATATAAATGCTTGCAAATCAAATAAAAACATTCATCAGCTTTGAAAGAAAATTCAGAGAAAAATGTTACAATAAATTTCTTAGCCAGCCCTGCTGCTTAGGCTGCAAAAGGTTTTGTATCACCTATTTTTTATTAACCAGAAAGCAGAGAAGAAAAAAATTGCTAAGCAAGATATTTAGCAAAAATGGTGAAACACAGAGCCAGCAGCAGGAAGTAGCAGTGTTTTGTTTCTCATCGAGCCCTCTCCCCTGTTCCACCTGTCCCATATAACTTCAGAGATTTACAACATAGTCCTGACCATAAAGCTGTAGCAGAGTGAATGTTGGAGCATTTATGAACATCTCCAAAGCCAAAGGTGAAGTTTCACATTTCCTGGGAGGGAAAAGCAGGATTTCAGAGCTCCAACAAAGTGTGGACTCCGTGATGGGCCAGCTGAGAGCTGACAAGAGTCTTTGCCACCTCAGCAAGCACCAGGAATGCCAGATTCTAAGCATTTGCCAGATGCATATTAAGGGGTTTGCAATGAATGGCTACCAAATAAATAGCCACAGGGCACTGAGCTTTTCTTCTTGTCTCAGCTTCGCATACACCTGCCAGAACAGCTTCCCAGAGAAGGCAATCATTTAAACTCACTTCTAATTTAATCTGGCCCTCCAGGGACGGGAGATAACTGGTTCTAATCAAGTAATACTAATATATTTGAATTTAGTAACATCAATCAACATTATAAACATATGGCACGTACAAATTGAAACCATGTTTAGCCTCAGTTCTCCCAACCACTTCAGAACTACATCATGAATGAAGTCAAAAAGGATTTGTCTCATGTTCTTGACCTTAGGATCTTGTCTTTTTAGCTATCCAGAGTATTTCCACATACAAAATATAATGGAGGAAAACTAGGGTGATGGATTTCAGGCCAAATGATGCTCAATTTCTCCACCACTATTGGGGAAAGGAAAGAACAGGACCCACTCAGTAGTCACGGAACTCATTTCTCCCTAGCTATGCCCCAAACTTTACCTCTTTACAAAATGTAACAGGATCCTGAATTCAAATCATAAGTAGAACAGTATAGAACAGCAGAACAGCTTCTGTCAGCTCCAACTACTGACCTAACCTGGCAATGACTACCATCTGCAGCTATTGCTGCCTCAGTGACCACATTCAGTTCTCCATGAAATTGGGAAAGACCCATCTTTCAAATACTCATAAAAAAGTCAAATTCCACTAAGGCCGATATCTCTGCCAAGGGATGTCTCTGCCCAAATCTCCTTTAATGCTTTCTCAAAAGTAATGACAGATGGGAAGATTTGTGCTCTCTTCCATTCCTGCATAATAGGTCTGTTGTCACCCTCTACACAGAACAAAGTATTCTCTTTTAAAACAGGTAAATCAAAGTACCCAAAAGAAAGATGGCCCACATTCGGATATACAAATTAGAAGCTGAATCCAAAATAAAACCCTGTCTGTCTCATTTCCAATTAAATACTCCAGTTTAGAGAAGGGATTTGGAGGCCTTTTTGCAGTGTTTTGTAACATGTGTGTTTAACTGAATCCTGGATCCTTCCAAAATTTGTATAAAGAGGGAATGAGTGGACCTACAAGTGGCTCCCCTCTTCCACATCTGCCCAAGACAGGAGAGTTATGGTGAGCGGGAGCAACAGCAGAATGGACTGAAGTCCTGTGTAACACAATGGGGGTGTTAGCAGGGTGGCTTTTTGGGGCAGAGAAGCAGAGTCTGGCCTGTCCTATTCTCTGTTCCAACTTTGACAAAAACACGTTTCTCATCACAGGAAGCCAGAGAAGAATTTGCCCCTGGGAATGACAGAAGCTCCAGCTGGAAGAGGGCTCAGACAGGATTAGAGGCAGAACAAAAAGGTCAGGCTTTCATCTGTGTGCAGTGGCACTTTCTGGTCTGAAGTACAAAAAGCAATTTTGCTATGGAAGGTTTCTGGAATGTCCATGACAAAAATTGACTGAAGCCTATGTTCTGTTGTGGAGGTACTCTCAGTGTTTTAATCGACTTGTACTTGCATATCTCTGGCAATATCTCAGCTCACCAATCCCACACAGTGTCCCCACCAGCTGACACAACAGACCCAGCAGTTTTCTCTGGAGCACAGCACACAGGCAGTCAAGTCACCCACAAGACAACTGCTTGTTTGGAGAGCTCTATTTCTGACCTCCTCCTAAAGATCCCCTCTTCCTTCTCTATGAAAATTCAGGTTTGTGAGACACCTGTATTCATATTCCACTCCTGCAGTGCTTTGATGCCTTCATCTCCCAAAATCTTCGTGCTCTTGTGGTTTTTTTTTGGAGAAAAACTATTAGCCAGCCCCAGTGCAAATCCTAGGCAATAACAAAGCATCAAGCAACAAGTGTAGCAGAGCTGAGGAGGGAGAGAAACTGCATCAACAAGCAATTGTGGTTTCTATTTCTTTAAAAGCAAATGTCAGCAAGGCTTTAATGGTTCCTAATCAAGCAGAAATCCTGCAGCCACTTTGTATCAGCAAAAAAAGCCAAGATGGGATAGTGTGTGTCAGTTGGCATGGTCCTAATGTCCTTTGTAAGAGGTGCAAGATTAGCTTTCTTTTGTTTCCTTGGACATCAAGAAGCTTTCACAGCCTTCATATGCAAGGAGCAGAGATATGAGGCATTTAATCCTTTATTTAATCTTATTTCTGCCCAGTATCATAATCAGAAGTTTTGCAGAAAGATGCAAGAACCCATGTGTTAGGCAATTACAGAGCAGCTGGCCTGGGGAGAAACAACTTACCCTGAAGGATCTAGAACTAAGCCTGCAGACTTTTTGCAAAAGGCTGCACCTTTGCTGAAATGGTTTTATTTGGGGATCAAACTGCTATAATAAAATTCTAAACTGTTAAAAGATAGAGGAGAGGAAGTTGCTATCTCAGCCAGCTGAGACTGGACCAATTCTCTGAATGTCCATAAAAAATTAAGATTTACTCTAAAATCTACTCTTTATGTAACTATGAATGTTTTGATTACCCATAGATTTTCCTCTCAAAATCCTATTAATAAACTGGCCTCCATAACATTGGAGTTAGAGCATATTGCCAGTAAAAACAACCACCTCGTGTCAATTTTAGATAGACTCTCACCATTACTTAATATCCTTTCACTAGACCACTATGAATAAACAGAGGAGTGGGTTTTTACTTACACATTCTGTGGATTTCATTCCATCCCACCCTCAGATATCCCATCTCTAAACAGCACTGGATTTTGCAACATCAATAGTGCAGAGACCCCAGTGTCCAGAGAGAAGAGGATTAGATGCTTGACTAATTAATTTGTCAAGCATCTAATTTGTCAATTTTAAAATATTGTCTAAATTAAGAAATACTGCAAGCATAGAGTTACCCCCTACAACTTCTGGGGAATATATTAGTAGGACTTGTAGCAGCCAGGACGATCTTCTAGGGAGTTACCTTCCTTGAACTTCTATAAACTCACCCATTTTGAACAGCCTTTTCACATTCTGGATCTCTAATGCTCTCATGTTATTTAAGTGCCAGAACTAGTCACCAAGAGGGCTCCAATCCAACAGGCAGTAATTGCTGGAAATTCTCCTCATTTCCTAGCCCTCTCCTACACCCCTTCAAGACAGAACTGAGGGAAGTGTCTCCTGTTCTCCCCAACATTTCCTGGCTGAAACCTGTTCCAATTTCACCCTGTAAACACCTGATATGAACAGATGAACTGGGAGGGGCCAGCAAGCTCCTCATAGTTTCAGGGGGGTGGAGGTAAACAGAAAAATTGTATATAAGATGCTTTGAGACAGACTTCTAAAGTGCATAGACTCTGACAGGAGGGGTCTGAAAAAAAGCCACTTCTTCAGGCTCCACCTTCAGAGACTCACTTCATTGGAAGCAAGGAAGGTACCAGGCTGCTGCAGGAAATTTCATACCTACCCCAGCTGCATTCAGACTACTGCAGTCAGCTGGAAGGTTTCTGTTGCTGTAAGCAAAAATGCCAGCAAGACCCACAGTTCAGCTGGCATGGCTCTGCATTGTCACCGTGTCCGTGGCGATCTACCCAGCACTGCTGCAGAAGCCTCCCAAGAGGAGAATGATCAATGGGAATGCACAGTCGAAGGTGCCAGGCTGCTGTGAGGAGATAAAGGAGCTCAAGCTGCAGGTAGCCAACCTGAGCAGAATGCTGCAGGAGCTGAGCAAGAAGCAGGAAGGGGACTGGGTGAACGTGGTGATGCAGGTGATGGAGCTGGAAGGGAGCACCAAGCAGATGGAGTCCCGCCTCATCGATGCTGAGAGCAAATACTCCGAAATGAACAACCAGATAGACATCATGCAACTCCAGGCAGCTCAGACGGTCACACAAACATCAGTTGGTAAGGAGGGAGTCACCAAGCTCCCAGATACACCTCTCAATGCACAACTAATGACTAGTTCCTAGGGCTAGCATATCCCACTAATGTGGTTAGCAAGCATGCACACGGAATACTGCTGCTTAGGCAGTGATCCTGAGAAAACTAGTTTGAATTTGTTCATCTGTATTTTTATATCTGTGTCTGTTCTCAGGGAGTGCAGAAACTGAACAGGTACTGCATTTCTACAGTGAGGAATTCAGTCCAATATTTCATTTTCTGAGCACTACAGTACCAATCCTAAAAGAATGGGAGCTGGCTTTGTAAGGGAATGGCTCTGGCAGTAATAACCTCTGAGTTCACAGTGCTGACAGGAGACTAGAAATTGTTAAAACAATTAGAAATGCTCTCCAGGAATTACTAAAGATTTGTCATTGTATCTTTATGACTATCTCTGAACCAGAGTAAAAAAGAGTCACCCATTATTTTTGAATGATAATTCTTAAAAATTCAAGGCTATAGATGATGCAAGATACAAACTGTGATATAAGCCTAGCCAGACCACAGTTAAATTCTTCAAATTTCTCTTCCCTGAGGGAAAATTTCACTGCACATAGTGATTGCACAGGCCTGTACTAAATGTGGAATGCAGGTGCATTTTCAGATCAACTACCTGTAAAGGCACTTCTAGAAGAAAGCATCCTCTTTGTTGACTTTTCTCTTCAAATGAAATTCACTGCAAAGAGCTTAAATTGTCTCAGTCTCAACTGGGTTTGCCAAAAGACTTCATTTGGATTTTTTTTTAATGCTAAGGAAAAACTTCTAAATCTATTTACTTAATTCTTCCTCTAAAATAGTTCCACCTGGTTAGTTTTGACACATCCTTATTTGCAGTAGGCCTTAAAAAAAAGTTACACTGTAACAAGTCTCTTTGAAGCTGTAGAAAAAACAGTTACACACGGCAGAAACTGGCCTAGAAGGTATTTAAGACAGATGTGTCTCACCTCACCAGGTAAGAGACATTTTTGAAAACTGTCAGACAGGATAAAGCTCATTTATCTTCCTCAGAATAGCTGTGCATTTTACCATCTCAAGTCAGTTCCTGCACCAGGAGGAAAAGAGGCTTTCACAGACTGACTGACTGCAGCTAAAAGGCACCTTCTCTGTCACAGACACCAGTGCAGAAAGGGCTGAACAAATATCCCTCATCCACAAACTTTGCCATAATGTTCACACTCTCAAAACAGACACCTGGCAGCACGCCTGGCCATCCCATTAGATAAGTCTTTATTACTGAGGAGAAGGTCAGCAAATATACCTTCCAGCACAGACACACAGCAGCAATGTGAAGAGAAAGCAGAGATGTCTTTTTGCATAGCAGAAGTTAAAATGAATTTAAAACAAATAAATTAATAAAAACCACAAAATCCCAGCGTTACACCACCTTTTGCCAATGCATACACTACTCAAAACGAAGCAATTTCAGGAAAACATTAGACTTGTGGAAAGCCTTCTTCATTACTCCTTGTATTACAAACTAAACTTTGCAGAAACCACCTTCCAGACGAGGAGTTCTTTCTGCTCAGATTCTCACTTTCTGGTTCTGATTCAAGTAGATGCTGTTTATGACTGCTCATCACTTTACCAGAGGAACTACCGAATTTCTGGTGTTTACAAGCTACCTCCTGATGAATTTTTGGGAATTCCAGATCTGGAGGTAAGGATGTTAAGTACACAATGTATATTACATGTTTTTAAAAATAGAATCAAGAAATACTCCTCTACAGAAATGAAAAGAGCACACACTAAGTTTTGCTACCCTGCACTTGCCATCAGCATCTTTACATAAGCAAACTTCAAGGAAGGAAAGAGTGTACACTTAAGAGAGAAAACAGAAAAAGGATTTATCTAATAATTTTTTGCCATGGGTTTTAAACAAAATAGAAATTTCTTCAGCTTGTGAAATCTGGAACAATGTCTTGCATTAAGAGAACTGAACCTTCCTAAGTCTACTGACAAGTAACCACTGCCTTTTTTTTCTATTCCAGGTGTTCTGTGACATGGAGACAGATGGAGGTGGCTGGACTATCATCCAAAGACGTAAAGTTGGTTTGACATCGTTCAATAGGGACTGGAAACAATACAGGGAAGGATTTGGCAATATTAGGGGAGATTTTTGGCTGGGAAATGAAAATATCTACCGACTTTCAAGACGCCCCACTGTTCTGCGAGTAGAGTTGGAGGTAATTAATAAGCTCTTAATTTCAGCAGCAAAAGGCTTTTTGTACAAAGTGATTCCCCAGTACCAGATACCATCTCCTATTTCTGTAGGAGGCCCAAAGAATTTGAAGGCTTTAATTACAGGAGGAGGAAGTAGGATCAACCTAGGGATACATTCAAACACAAGACAGAAATATGTTCTCCCCTGTGCAGTGGCACAACTTTCTGTCTGCACACAGATTGTGTCTTCAGAACGCATGGGGTTCTAGGAAATCCTGCAGAAGCCACTGCAGACAGAGATCAAACTGCTGACCATCTCAGATTTAAAAATGCAAAAAGAGATGTCCCATAAAGTTTTCAAGCCTCTGAGTATTTTCATTGTGCAGCACGTCCTTCCAGCCTGGGTACAAGAATTTGCATTGTTATCACCCTCAATTTCTTCAGTCTGCTAAAGGCTTGGGTTTGACTTTAGACTAGTTTATAGCTGGTACAATAGCTTTGAGGGATGGGATATGTATAAACTGAAAGGCTTTATATCTAAAAGTCACTGTTTCAGAGAGGAAAAAAAATTACTTGAGGCAGCACACTGACACAAGGATATTGAATGCAAGAGCTGCACATCAGGTTTCCAACATATTGTACAATACCAGTGCAGGTAAGACTTGGAAGTTTCACGCTTTGCTCTGGAAAGTTCCTTTGCCTTAACAGAGCAGTTTCTGCAACCTGAGACGGTAAAAATATATGTATATAACCACGGACGTTGGAATCTTTCCATAACCATTCTAACAGGGCTGATTTCTCCTCCCCTGTTTTGTGCAGGACTGGGAAGGTAACACACGCTATGCCCAATACCGGCAATTCACCCTGAGCAATGAAATAAACAGCTACAGGCTGTTTGTGGGGAATTACACCGGGAACACGGGGCGGGATTCCCTGCGGTACCACAACAACACGGCCTTCAGCACAAAGGACAAGGACAACGACAAGTGTGTGGATGACTGTGCCCAGTTCCGTAAAGGTAAAAAAACACAAACCCCTTCCTGTCCCGAGAGAGCTGCTTGGGTCGGTTTTAGAGAGCCCAACACTCCCTCTTTCCGTGCAACTAGTAACATCTGAATGGCAAATCAAGGGAGAGGTGACCAATTCTGGCAGTTAAAGCTCATTTACAAAGAGCCAGACTGTGTCTTACAGACATCGGTACTCTTAAATAACTTTGTGTGCTCTCACCTACACATAGTTACCCAGCCCATCATAGTATCTGCCAGACTATCTCACATGCTGATGCAATACAGTGATACAGGAAGTTATTCCTCAATATCTATCAGGTTCTTATTTTTTTCTTATGTTTTTTTAAGTTTTCAAGTCCTAGTATTAGGCACTGGTAATTCTTCTCCTATTTTCACCTCCATATTCAGCTTGACTTGTGATCTTTACTCCTACCTTATTACAAGCCTCTAATGAGGTTACTCTCGTCATTTAATTTAGTATCTTTATTTGAGTTCTGTCAAACATAATTATCTTCATTATATCTTGCTCTTTAATTTCCCCATTGTGTCCCACACAACGTGCAAATAAAACTGTTGATCTCAGTCTCAATAAATACTCACAGAGTTCAGGAACTTTTTAAACACCTTAAGATGCTCTAGTGAATTACCCACATTCATTTCCTATGCTAATTCAATGAGTCAGAGTCAGAAGCATGTAAAGGAAACATTCTAAGACAAATGAGCAACTAAATGAAAAGCTATTGGACTAATTTGACTATAGAACTGTAACACCTTCAAGTTCCTAAATATCTATGTTAAGTTTTGAATTTACGTGCAACCCCAACTATTAGAGCCATAGGCTCCAGGGATTAAATGCTGCATTCTGCTCGCTGTCCTCCAGAAAAAGTAGTAATCATTAATACAAATGACTCACCAGGAATCTATAAATTTGTTTCCTGACAAGGTGGATATTGGTACAACTGCTGCACAGATTCCAATCTGAACGGAGTTTACTACCGCAAAGGAGAACACACCAAGAACATGGATGGCATCACCTGGTACGGATGGCACGGATCGACCTATTCACTCAAGAGAGTGGAGATGAAGATCCGGCCAGAGGATTTCAAACCGTAGAAGGAATCACCATTTGGTTGTACAGCTACATGATGTCACTGCGCAAAAGGTGGGCAATGAACAGCCAAATAATTTTTCATTTCATCCAATACATGCAACAGCTATGTACTGATGATGTTCACAAACACTGTGACACCAGTCACAGCCACTAGTATTATCAGGGCTCAGGCTTATTTCCTCCTCTTCGGGCTCTTTCCAAAGGGAAAAATATTGTTAGAATAGATTATTATAATTAGAATAGATTACAATAATCTATTAGAATGGATTATTATAATTAGAATAGATTATAATAATCTATTAGAATAGATTAGAACTGAATGCACTTATAGCACCTTCAGAAAACCTACGGGTGTTTTTTCACTAGCAGTGTGACTACTGGGTTGCCTTAGTATTATTAACCAGATAGGCAGGGACTGAAAAGCAAAAGCCTCTTGGCTGCCTTTCCTTCAGTGCCTGGAGCAAGCACTGCTGAGCAACTCCTTTCAGGAAGTACTCAAACCACAAAAATTACAGACTCATTTCAAGCCAGAGGAATCAATCAGAAGTGTCCCGGATGCACCTTTCTTTAGTGTATAGTAAGTGGCTTACTTTCCCACAGACAAAAGAACAAAGCTCAAACGTGTTGCATTAATTAGCATTGTCCAGATTCTCCCCTGAAGTTTTACTGCCACCTCCTGCTGCTGCCTCAAATAATCCCCACTGAAGGCTGCCCTAACAGATACAATACTGGAGGAGGATTTGTCCCGTGTGCCCTCTGATGTTTATTTCTATCCACACAGATCACCTAAATGGTGATAAACTAGAAAAGCAACTTTCTGGGCTGTCCCCAAATTATGTTCAGGTCAGAACACAAACATGCTGTATGTCAGTAAGGCTGAGAGTGAACAGCAGGTTAGCCAAAAAAGTCCAGACCCAGCCAAAGAACTCAACTCCAACACTTAAAAGGACTGTATTCATGAGCAGAACACTAGTACATACCAGAGAATCCCTAAGTGACAAAAGTTATTTCAACATAAGGGAATGTTTGCTAGCACAGCAGACTGAAGAGTATCAAAATCTGTTTTGAGAGCTACCCCAGCTGGAAGTTACCTAGAGATGGCCTGTCAAAAATAGTACACTTCTCCCTTACATAACACAGTGTTAAAGATAACAGTCAAAAGAAGAACAAGACTCCTCCTATAGCCCTACCATTGTTTGAATATGTTGGAAGAGATCATTATCATTAATATATCTATTTTTATTCACCTTGAAGAGAGTTTGAATCTAAATTAGATTGTTCAGTCTTGTGTGAAATGGAAGATAAAGGTGTCCTGGGAATTTACATATGTTCAACTATTCATACTGCAAATTTCAACTGGGTGGAACTATGGTTGGAACTATTTTAACTGTGGTCTATAAAATGGATTTTTAAAGGTTTCTAAAACTTTTTCATTTCTAATAAATTGTTTCATTTTTAAGCGTGCTTTATGTCAATTCTTTGCTCCTTAACTTGCTTTTTGATACACAAAGAAACAACTGCATGAGCAACTGAGACCAAGAAAAAAAATACACAGAATTCTGTATTTTCCTCAATGACATGAGGCAAAACAAAGGGTGAAAAAATAAAAGAGGATTAAAAAAATTGGAAAACACAGTTCCAAGGGAGTAGGAGGGTTGAAAAATTCACTGCATAAAGACAAAGTTAAATTTTCGCTCAACCAAAATCAGTTTGTTCATCTCAAATAGCTAAGCTAACATTTCTGTGATATGGAACAGAGATCCACGTTTTAAAATACGTGGTTTAGCACCAAATCCTGTGCACGTATTTCAGGCTAACATCTGTGTTGCTGACAAAGCACAGAAACAACACATACTTTATAATATCTTCTATTTGACATATGAGCAATGAGACCTATCTAAGCTAAATCAGCAGAATGTGATGAGAAATTTTAATTAAGAACTTCAACTTCTCTGACTTATTTATATAGGTATAGAAATCTGTCTCATTTAACCCGCAGCCATTTCATGACATTCCATAGTGAACTTGAAGGGTGAGAGGGGGAAATCAGAACTTTTTCCTGCACTTCTTCCTGCAACACAACTTCCCTGGGTTTCTATCATAGTTCTAACCACACAGTAGAAGGATAGAACTCAGCAGTTAAAAGTGCACATTTGCAGGTAGTTTAACAACATCTTGTGACAGAGAGTGAAGTCCTAAGAATTGCCTAGATTAATCCTAGTGGTATCTTAAATTGTAGCTACTGCAAGAGCAGAAATCTCACCAGTTGTGGTCCTACCTGATGAGAGACTCTAGAATAGCTGGGGTGGGACCCTTTTGGAATTCCAGCTCTTTGTAGTGAAGGGCCTTGGCATATGCTCGACATTTGGCCGCTCTTTCCCCTAGAAGGACAATGCCATTGTCGTCTCTCAAAGGCAGTGGGCCCTGGGAAGGAGCACACACATCAGAAGCAGAATGAGTATTACAAACTAGTCATGAACTCGTCACACCCCTTCCACAGAGTACCCATGAAGCCAGCACTAGAAGGAGCTGCCCAACAGCATCTCTACCTTGTCACTGTGCTCCATGAATTCCGCCAAGTTCAGTAGAGTCTGAGTGACTTCTGCAATATCCTGAGAAGTCAGGGCCAACTCAATGCTTCGAATCAGCTCATCCTGCTGGTCTTCGTTTAGTTCAGACCAGCATGAAACAAAAGCAGCATTGAAGAGGTCTCTGGTGAGGAACACAAAAGACAGTGAGAGGTGGGGATTCATGAGAAAAAATCTGTTTGACAATGGGCTCACCTTCTCATTCAGAGAAAGAGAGCTACAAAATACACTTATGTGCCTACCTGCAATAAACAGTGATTAGTTTTTATAAAGCTAACTTCTGTGAAACCTTTATTAAAAAAATATAGAATAGGCTGGTATACTACAATAATAGAAATATTGTACTATCACATGCTATCGAAGTTTCTCCAAACGTGCTGGTTGCAAAAAAAGCACTGCAGCTTATTCCACTCAGAGGCATTTTTATTCCCCACAGTTAATACTCAAAACTATTTCATACTCTGCTGTTTTTCCAGCTTCACTTATGTGCCTTATCTTATTTCTAGACTAATATGCAGAATTCCAATGAAAGATTTTGTGCACATCACGAAGCAGCCAACCAGGAAGGGTGGAAATGAAATCAAGCTGTTGGCTCTTTGATTTATCCCAAAGCAGGAACTATCTCTATTTATGAAACCTAAGAGCTTCTAAATAACTTTATTATTTCCTTATAATATCTGGCTTGCATCTGCCATTTCAAGTGAGATAAAAATCCAGAAATACTGTACCGAGCCATGGGATTATAGGCCTGAGCCAGGGCCCAACATGAGCGCAGGGATGGTGAGGAAGAATCTTTCAGCAGCTCCAAACTCAGTCTTCTTAACCATTCCAACCAGTCATCTTTGGAAACTCTTCTTGCTGCTCCCCAGGCCTGCAGTACAAAGGAAGACAATTCACCTACCAAACAAAGCACTATCCAACAGCAGAAGAAAATCAGCAGGCAGCATTACCTCTTTACAGCTCTAAACCACATGCTGAGAATCTGTTTTCAATTTTCTGAAATCCATTACCTTTACCAGATGATCTGCAGTACTTAAGTCTCATGTTTAAGAAATCTTCCCTAAATATATTCCTGTCATGACATGGCAAGTATTTAACATGAACAATCCTTTCTCTACAAAAATACATGTAGAGCTGAAGCCACTGTTGAAACATCAACTTAAAAATACTTAATGCATTTAGAATTACATTTTTAAGTCCAGCATTTTCAAATCAATCCACCCCATTATTGAACTGAGTGCTGCATGCATGTACTGTTCAAACTAGCCAGTGCTCAGCTATTAAGTTCTGCCTTCAAGAAAATATAAAACTAAGATATAAGAGGAGCAAAAGCAAAAATACGAAAAAAGGCAGAGGCTCTGAAATAGATGTCTCTAATAGCAAGAGATTATTCATTGCGATCTAGAAAGTCTTGTTCATACTTAACAAGCAAGTGTAAAGATTACTTCACAGCCATTAACAGTCTAATAGTTCAAGGTCTCCTATCTTTAAAGTTGCTCAGCATCTTCTAATTTTAAAGAGTCTCAGACACTACTTTGACCTCAGTTTTTGTACAGAATAGAAAAGCAACATAAAAGCAATATAAATAAATATAGTTCACAAGCACTAGACAAACTCCTTCAGTGTGACACATCAGCTCCTCCCTTCAGTAGCAAATTCATGCTGTAAAGGCTCCAGTCTTACCTTCTGCAGGTTGATGGTGCTCACGTGTAATTTCTTCATGGGACCTGTTTCCACAGGACCACTGGCCAAAGTTTCTCCCTGGTTGCTTCTTAACATTCGATGCTGATAAATAAGGGGATCCTCCTCTTCATCAGCAAGAGTGTAACCCTACAATAATTGGTTTACAGTGAAGATCACACCTACACATACAAAAGCAATTCTCTACAAGCCAAACAGATGATAAAGTCAGAGCACTTGCAGCAAAATCTTACAGCAAAATCTGTGAAGCAAATAACCATGTTTCATTATAATGATTACACCTTATAAGGCAGAGAACGATATCCCTTTGCTACTCAAGGTAACTGTTAAGCCAAAATAACGTACATTAAAACAAGCACTCCTGCCTATTTGACTTGCTAGTTGCTTGTTCCACACAAATTGTAAGCCAGCTACTAAATTTTTAAAATGTAAGACATTCTACAGAAAATACTAACATAACAAGGTCTCCTCAAGTTGTAAAACCATGGAAAAAATAGGACAAATCTACATTTAAGAACTACCAAGAAGAAGAATAGTAATGACACTGGCTACAAGTTAAGCTCTTCCCTAGAACTTGCCACAATTTTTCTATAGGAAATATTAAATACCATTAGACAAAAACTTTCCCAATGCAATCTCAAAGTCTCCTTAAAAAGCTGCACTCTAAACAGAGCAACAACCATTCCTCATTTTATGAGTAACTGCAAGTGAAGGTTCCAGTTATATCTGCTTCAACATGACAACATCCCAAAAGTGCAAACAACTATATACTTGTCAACTTACCTTTACAATTCTGCAGATGAGAACATCATAGCGTTGATGGTTAATTCTGTGTCGCACCAGGACTTTGTTCACCATTGGGATAAAAATTTGGTACTGTACAAGGGAATGCATCATGAACTTGTTACTCAGTGGCACCAAGAGCAGTAAAATTCATTGATAAGAAACCAATTCTGACAGTTTAATTTCAGTAACTCCCAATTCCAGAAACAACTAAGAGAAGAAAAATCAGTTCTCTTGAAAATCCAGTTCATGACAAAACTTCAACTTTAAAGCCTTGATCTTTGGGACAGTCACACCTTCTGTGAGCTTTCAACCCAAAGAACAATATTACCTTCTTTCCCAGCTGGAACACCAGAGAGGAGAGGGTGTCCATTGCAGTTGTTCGTAGCTCAGGGCTCTGATCTAGTGTTCGTACGATGGGATGAATAATCCGTGATGCATAATCTGTGAAATCCAGGGACTCTGTCAAGCGGTCCACTGTTTCTAGAGCAGCTCTAAAGTCAGAGCAAAAAGAGGGAAGAACTTATCTCTCAGAGTGTTAAGAAAGAAGAAATAAGACTGAAAAATACTTAAGTGTTCAGTCCTCCTAGGATTAATAATAACAGGAAAAACAGGCCACCAGAACTCTGTCAATGCAGCCAGTACTTGCAGGACAGTTTGCAAGTGACTAAAATACTGGCAGCTGAGAATCAGAAAATTTTAAAAAATATTAAAAACCCCAAAGAAACAAACAAACAAAACCCCAAAAAGCTAGTAACAGTGCTGTGATGTCCAAACAAAAATAACCTTCCACAACGATTTAATACAGAAAAGCTGAGGAAGGGACTAAATGGTATTTCATTGTAAACATTCAGCCACTGCAGAAGTTGGATATTGCAGGTAAAACTGTAAAGAGAGAGACTGCACAGCCATCAGCACTTACTTGCGAGCCACCACAGGGACATCTGGGGCATCAAACAGCTTTACAATAGGAGGTAGTAACAAATGAAGGTAGTCATCCAGGTTAGCTCCAAAGAGCTGGATCGCATTAAGTAGCTGGAGAGAAAAATCATAGAAGAGGAAAATGTCAAGGGGTTTGAACAACCCCCCTTGCCATGGGCAGGGACACCTAACCACTAGACCAGGTTGCTCAAGGCCATTACCAGCCTGACTCTGAACACTGCCAAAGTTGGGGCATCCACAACTTCCACACGCAACCTGTTCCAGTCTCACCACTCTCATAGTAAAGAATTTCTTCCTAATATCTAACCTAAATTGCCCCTCTTTCAATTTGTACCTGTTACTCCTTTTCCTGTCACTACAGTTCCTGACAAAGAGTCTCTCTCTGGCTGCCCTGTAGCTCCTTTCATATGGGTCTCCACACAACCTTTTCTTCTCCAGGCTGAAGAGCCCCAACTTACTCAGCCTGTCTTCATGGGGGAGGTGCTTCAGTCCTCTTATCAATTCTGTGGCCTCCTCTGGACCTGCTCCAACAGTTTCACGTCCTTCTTACATTGAGGACGCCAGAACTGTACATAGTGCTCCAGGTGGGGTCTCACAAGAGCAGAGCAGAGGGGGAGAATCACATCCTTCAACCAAAATGACCCAGTGTGACTCAAAGTCACGGATGAGATTCATTTTAAACAAGTCAGTATTCGGTGAAAAGTTGTTTCAACCCTGCACTTTAAACAATTGTCTGCATCATTTCACACCAAGCCACTGCTGAATTGCACCCATACCATTTGATTGTGCAACACACAAGCAAGGAGCCCTGCTGAGCATGGCACGCTGGGAACACACCTGCCTGGGCAGTGCCCAAAGCAAGGCAGGTGCTGCAGCCCCACTCACCTTCACAGAAACAATGCGACCCTGACTGTTGTCGTGCATGAAGACCCGTAACATGTGAGGAATGAGCTGAGGCAGGTAAAGTTTGAATTCGCCTCCTAGAGCTACCACAATCTGCTCGATAAGTAGGATAATCGTGCTCTGTATGGAGTTGTTCATAACCCAGAAGTCCTACAGAAGAAAGAAAAAAAGGGGAAAAAAAATCCAGCTCAGTTCTTCAGCTGAGCTGTACCAATTACAAGAAAAGCAAACTGTAGGAGACAGTCTGTAGATAAATTCAAGATTGCAGGGAAGGACTATACTTTCTGTTTCTAAAACACTCTACACTTCCAGTATATTTATAGTTGTTGAAAACAACCTCTGGACAACTGATCTTTTCCTAATCTTTCTACAAGTTTCCAAACATTTAGTGAAAATGATGTGAAATTACACCTACTTATTAACTCCAGACATCTCTCGCTAAAACTATGTTTCTGAAAGTAGTAAGCGCACAAAATCCAAACACTGAAAAGAACTCAGTCACTATCAGAACCTGAAGCAACACTTATGTCAGTTACTACCAATAATGTATATTGTAACTTCAAAATAAATGGTATTTCAAAATACAATTATTAATTCAAATATATGCAATTCTGCACTTCATATGAACTTATGAAGTAATTGATACTTTTGATAATGTATTTGATGAACACTGTCCACCCTTTTATGACAGTAAAGTACTGGCTTAAAGATTGTACTCACTCTCATCAAGGTGACAATTTCATCCATATACGGCCGAATATGACTTCTTACAAAGGATACCAACATTCCTAGCTGCTGGAACAGGAACTGGAAGGAAAAAAAATGTGTAATAATCAGTGTGGCTTATCCAAATATCAAAGCCACTGGGTAGAGTTTCACAGGCATTTGCAAGCTCATTTATCAAACAAATAGCATGCATAGCTCCTATGGTGCTCAAAATCTGGGGCTAAATTCTTGGCAGCTTCAGCTCAGGAGTTTGGGTTGGTGGGGTTTTGCGGGTTTTTATGGGTTTGGAGTTTTTGGTTAATTTTTGTTGTTGTTTTTTAAGAGGGGAGTAGGGAAGAAAAGTGATTTTGTGTTTAGTAGTATTATTATTATTATTCTCCCCAGCTTGCATCAAAAAATCTGTGAGCTCAAAGCCTCAGACAGTCAAGCACACAAACACGGGTTATATAAAGTGCCAGCAAATCTATTGTGTCAGAACAGACTTGCAAGCACGGACACCGCAACTACAGAGCATTGTAATTTAGGTCTGAAGGATGCTTCCAAAAATTTAGCCCCTGGTCTCTTCCCCTTGCCTGAAAACCAAACTGACACACCTTTTAAGATACTCTTTCTGTACTCTTTTCCATCCCCGCCTATTGGTGAAAAGTTACTGGGGAACGCAGTTAGGTCCTTGCCAGAAACACATTTTTTAAAAAGATGGTTGATTGCACCATCCATTGTTCGCCACCAAGAAGAATTTTGACTTAGACAACTTTATTTGGATACGCTATAACAGTTTTGCGATTCCTTTTATCGCAATATAATCTTAAACATTCAATTGTGACAATGAATTTACTCTTTAAATTGGTATGAAATCATGTGGCCTAAATCACTTTGATGTAGATAGTCTATTTTTTCTAGAAAAATAGGAAAATGTAAGTTATCATCTATTAAATTTAATTTCTTCATGCAGTTTTTGAAGACTACAGTGACAAAATACAACATGGACCTCATAAAAAGAGGTAACACTTTCATCAGAACTAAGTAAGAAATAATCTCAGCTTCGTTAGTGAGAGCAGTACACATACATTTACCAAAAATGTACTCTGAGCTCCTGTACTGTGCCTATTTTTTGGTGTAGTGAGAGGATGCTTACATAGAGGACAAGGACCTTCCTCTTTTAGGCTTTATGTCACGCATACCCACCTCAGCTCTTCTCCCCAGTACACTTTCACCATCTTCTTTTACCTGAAAATTTTTAAACAGAGTGTGCACAACTGCATAGCTTTCAAGCAAGTTAGATCAGTCAGGTCTAGAACCTCAGCCAACCCAGACGTGAGATGTTTCCCTTCCAATCTGAGTAGTAGTTCAGGCTGGGAGAAAACAGCAGTTCTATAGCAGAGTTGGGATTCTGCTAAGGGAGCACCCATCCCACCTCTAAAACACAGCAGCAGTAACGAGTACAAACTGCCCTTCACAACCCAGAGCATTCGGCTGCCTGAAGAAAAGCGTTGGCAAACAGCAGCCATCTCTGGTTAGGTGAACCTTAAGCCCATCATCATCTTCACACAATTCTCATTTCCTTCTATAACTGTAACTTAAGTGGGAAGGAAGAGAAAGCACTGCTGTGGAATCAGCACCCACGCTGCTCTAAATGTTAGCAGACTGTATCAAATTGAGTTTTCCTTCTCAGAGATGAGCCAAAGTACACGGCTGCACTAGAAATTTGAAGAATCTATCCCTATTTCAATAATACTGTTTGCCACAGAGTATTAACACAGAGATCACTGAAAGCTCTGGAAGCTGCACAGGTGTTTTCCTGAACAAGAACAGCTTGATGAAAACACAGAATCAAATGCTGGCCTTCCAAGGATTATGCTCAGAAGCAGCTGTCTCAATAAAAAGCAGAAAAATTGTTTGCATTGGACATTCCAGTAAATGCTCACAGGAGGGAAAAAGCAAAGCTGAACCTCACTTCTGCAGCATGCTTGGCATCAACACGTAGCACAGCAATGCCGGAAGCCAGTCACAGTCTCTTCAAGGAAATGGATTCTTAATTTCAGACAGTGGAATAAGAAGGAGTGGTCCCTAGCACACTCACCTCTCGGATGGCACCATCACAAACCCGTATTACATTAAGGAACGTTGGCATGACCTGGGGCAGGAACTGCACACACTTCAGTCCAAGGGATTTGAAAATAAAGGTGATGGCCTGAACTACCATAGTGTGGTGCTGGGACAAGGATTGGTCTCGGAAAATTCTCATCAGTGCCACCATAGAGACAGCTGGATAGAACTCATCCAGAGGGAGGTTCCCCATGTTCACCAACATCTCACTGGTGCTGTAGTCCGCTAGGAGAAAGAAGGCAGTGTCAGAGCTAGGTATTAAATGGTCTTGAATATGGGTTCAGAAACATCTGAATGTAAGTTGAAAACATATACACTAACGAGTTTTTAAGAAGAGGAGACAAACTGGTAACAAAACAGTCAAGATCTGTTTGTAGATCATAAAGCTATCTATCTGAAAGAAATTGAGATGCTTACAAGAATCCTGGCTGGACTTGGACTCCGAGAGGCTAACGGCTGAAGCATCTCGTGACTGATCGATCATGCCAATGTTCACTTTGTGTTTGTAAGGGTCCAAAGCACCCAGCAGCCCTAACACACGAATAGCCTGAAAAGACACAAAGAACATCCACCAGAACTTCATCACTAAGGCCAAAGACAACATTCGAATCCCCACATATGAAAAGAACCTGAAGATTTAAGAGGGAAAATCTGGAACTAAAGTGACTGCCTGGACATAGCAGTGCTTTCCATCCAGCTGCTGGAGGCCATTTCACTGACCTAACACATGCACTCTCTAATTCTGCTTATTGTATTTTGCTCAGCCACAACAATGATCTCTCCCTCCCCGCCCCAGATCTATGCAGGCGCATTTATTTGGCAGCTCTCTCTTCCCAAAAAGCTTATCTAAGTGGTTGTGTGATAATTTCATGTTCATACCTCTCTGCGGGTGCCTTGGTTTTGCTCAGTCTTCAGGAAGTTCAGAAGCACCTCCAGCAAAGTTGGGTACTTCCTATATGGTTCCACCACATAACCAGTGCTAGCCACAAGCTGCCCCAGTGTCCATAGAGCCACCTACAAAGATAAAGCCCAGAGAAGATTAGTTTTGACCAGGGAATTTATTATGCCTTCTGATACATGAGTCATTCAGCTTCTGTAAAGTTTCTTTGAGCATTTTAGGACCACACTGCAAACCACAGTCCATGGTTGGAAAGCCTCTATGAAGAACATTTTTCAATATGCAATAGTAAAGAAAGTAATAATCAACAATATCTTAGGCTGTCACAATTGCTCTCACTCAGAGGTACAATTCAAATAACCATTCAATCCAGTGAGTCCAAGCCTTCCAATAAAACCAGCTATTTTCCCTTCTTGTTTTTCCTCTAACAGCTCTGTACTATGTCACAACAGGCACTGCAATCCCTCACCTGTGTGCCCTAAGTGTAACTCTGCTAGAGAGACTTGAGTGATTTAAAGATTCATTTTAGCAGCTATGATGGGATGTGTGGATATTTTGTTGCAGCTCTGGTCACAGCAGCTGTCAAGTTTGGTACAGTTATAAACACTTACTTGTCTTTTAGCCAGCAGGGAGGAGTCCTGTAGCATGTCCATAATTATAATGAAGAGCTCATCCACCCACTTCCTCATCTCCAGCCCACTGACCTATTGAAAGACAAAAATTCATCCTTCATTAAGCATTCCCAAAACCATAACAAGCATGGTAAAGAGGTACCTGTGGTATATCCCTACCTGTGCAAGTTCCCCTATGGTAGCCAGGACATTGTTAATTACGCCTGGATTGGGATCTGGATCAGGATCTTTCAGTTTCACAATCAGTGCCTGGTGGGTGACAGTGGGACAAATTAGAATGTGTTTAGAGTACTCAAAATTATCTTTCCTTTTGTTTACACCTGAAATTGACCCCACAATGCATCATAGTGAGAATTTCAACAGTAAAAGAAACTTGGGTGTCACAAACGTTATGCAAATCTGGAATTAAATTGGGCTAAACTGTCACCTACACGCGTTACTGTGGGTAACATCTACACCAATTTGTTTTTTCCTGCTATGATGAAGCAAAAGAACTGCAGCTCCCGAGGGTCATGTAACCACTTGCTGTGTCATCTCATTCCAAAGTCATCAGGAAATGAAGAGACTCTACCTTAAGGATAGGCTCCATATATGGACGGATGAGGCGTGGAGCATTAGAAACCAGGTGACCCAACATTCTGGCACTTTGCTCTTTAATCCTGCCGACACCGCTGTGTTCCAGCTCTGTTAGAATCTGCACAGGAGACAATGGAAGCAAGAAAACTGGGAAAAATAAAGGCAGGTAAAAATTCTTTGCATTTCCTTCTGTCACAACTCAGCACTTGTAAAGGCTGTTCTGCATTTCACTGTTATCATTTATTCTAAATTAAGCTAAAATTAATTAGCGTAAAAGGGATGGCTCCAAAAGAGGTACCATGCATTCATCTAAAAGCACTGCAGAACATTCTTCCTCAACAGAGATGGAAAGCACTCTGGCATGATGACTAGGGGTGAAATAACAACTGCTATCCTTCCTTTCCCTTCTAATACATCCATGGAGCTTCAGTCCAAACATCTATCACGAGAAAGATTTGCTGAAATCCACTAAGCTGGACAATAACTATTTTCCAAAAGAGACCGATTCCCCCGCTCTCCATGCATTTACAGCTAGATAGCCCAGTTCTTTAACACCACCTTAGTCTCAATATCAACTACTCTGTTTGCCCTGCAGGCATCCCTCCTCCTTACCTGGATTAACATCTTTCGAAGGAAAGGCATGACAAAGGCAGGGTTCATGCTGCTCAGGCGCCCCACAGTGCAGATGGCCAGCTCTCGGATTTCAAACACTTGATCATTTAGGGCCACAAAAAGAGCTTGCAAGTTTTCGGCCTGGGCAAGGTGAGCATCAAACCGCTCATCCAGAGAAGCCAACACGCAGAAACGTATATCAGGGTCTGCAAGAACACATTTATTTCTCTTTAAAAGAACTAAATTCCTGTTCCTCTTTTTGCCTTCGTTCACAAAACAGCCTCAAAAATTCTTCACAAGAGCTTCCCCAGAGCAAGACACTATATCAGTGTTTCACACACAAAAAACAGGATGGGTCAGCCCAGAAATCTCTGTGCTGCTCAACATGCCCCAATAACCAAGTCAGTACAGTGCCAACCTCTTGCATGTGCAAGTGTCACTTTTGGATGCTATGTGGCAACCAGAGATGAGTTCAACTGAAAGAATAAAAAAATCAAGTACGAAGATTCAACAACAAGGACGTATTCCTTCCTAAAATTGAAGGCCATGACCCGGAACAGCAGCAAAACGGGTCTCGGGGTTCTACTTGGTTCAAAGGATTCCCACAAGGGCACAGTTGGAGCATTTTTCTCTAGTGTTCTATTAATACTTCAAGAATCAAGATGTGGAAAAAGAAATTGGGCGACTTTTTTTTCTAATTTACCAGGAGTGACGGCTTAGTTTAGTGGCAAATATGTTCCAATTCTATTACAAATGCTATTCTTAATATCATCACCTGCTCGCATGATAAAATTAACATGTGGTAGGAGAACCCTTTTCTCTGAATCCCACACTAACCTGGGTCAGTTATTCCAACTACAAGCAGTTTGCTGAGGACATCAGCCACGACCTGCACTGCTGTCTGACTGACCACATGGGCATGGCCACTGATCAAGTGGATGGAGGGTGTGAGCAAGCGAGAGCAAGTGCGGGCTGCTTCCATCCGGATCTCCTTGTGCTCGCTGTTCAGGAAGTGATCTGCGCAGTGCCGAACAAACTGAGTCAGGGAGTGGCCTGAAAAGAAGAAGAGGGGCGTTAAACACAGGTTTACACCTCAATTACCAGTTTTACCAGGGAACAGGAGTGTAAAGAACGTGCTCCCAGAATTTTCCTGTTACTTGTACTCTACTCCAAAGCACCGGTGTTTATATCCCATATGCCCTTGTCCCCTGCTTCCTTATTTCATCTTACCTTCAAACTCAAAGCTACCAAGTGTACGAAGGGCAAGGGTGATGCTCCCCACATCACTGGCCTCTGGGATGTTGGTGAGGCTGGGGGAGGCCAGCTGATGGGCAAGGCCCTTTGGCATGCCTGGATGTCGCAGAGGCTTGTGCATCAGAACAAGAGAGAGCATTTTCAGTAGCCCATCCTGGATATCCTTCTTCAGCTGTGGGATCTGACGGCTCAAGTCGTACAGCACAGCTGTTAGGGCAGGGCTGAGGGCAAGAAGCAAGCAAAAGTCATTAGAAAAGAAACAATGACATACATATTTCACCTTTTTGTTTATTTAAGCCTTTGCCAATCAGAATATAATTGTGGGCATTTGCACACGACAGCAACACCTGCCAGCAGAGCACAGGGTCCTTGCGTGAACTGAGGAACGAGATGACCTTCTTGTACAAACTTGGTGAGTGAAGTCCTAGGACTGCTGCACACATCAATACACCAGCTAGTGTTGCTGTAATACTGTTACAAATCTAAATGACTTCTTACACTTATGGTTTTTAAACATAAAAGCAACTAAATTCACTTCCAGGTGACAATATTAATATCATTTAAATAGCCTTGTGCTGCCTGAACATTTTCTCCACACCTTTCCATACTAACAACTTCATGAATTCCTCCAATAAGAACTGTCAGCTCCAAAGGTAAAAGAATCCACGAGCAAATATTCAGCACTTCAGCTCTCCTTCCCTGCCAGTTTGATATGGCACAAGTCTGCTAGCTGTCAGATGCTTTCAAAAATTTTGCAGGTTGCTGCCAAATGTGTTTGAATAACAGAAAATAAAGGAGACTTCTTTTGAACTAGTTTTTCTACAAAAAGATTTCTTTACTGAGATACGAGTTCTCTTAAATAACTCAAGAGACACATTAACACTTAAAACATACCATTCTTCTGAAACAGCTATACTGATCTTCTGAAAGATCACTTAAAAGCAATAATCTTCCTTCTCAGTCTGAAAACTTCGAAGATCTCACTCTGTGTGGTCAACAATGCCATCCTGTGGCTAACAGGAAAATATATTTATGCTTACCTCAGGCCCACAGCTAGCATAGGTTCCAAAAGCTCTTTGATGTCCTGCTGGATACTGGGTCCCATGGCTCGTGCCAGCATACTAATGCAGGTGAAGACTGTGGCATCAACCTGCACAGACTTCTGCCTCCTGGAAAGGGACCACATAATTACAAGGAGCTGCTATTTTTCAAACATCTTTCCTCATCCTACTTCTGTGTTATCAGTCTTACAGAAATACTTCTGATTTTAATACAAGAATTTGATCCCACATTACAAAAATTATATTAAGTGCAAGTGTTTCTATTTCTTCCTCTAACTTTCACATACTTACTTGTGGGCAAAGTCCTTTGGGGGAAGAGCTGCTTTTATGATTTCAAGGACTTTTGGCAGGTAAGCTTGAAACTCAGACCTCACGGCCACAGAAAGCAAACCCAAGGCCTGGAAGGCTGCTGTTCGCTCCTTCTCCTTCTTCACACAACTGAGAACATGATTCATGGTGTCTGGAAGATACTGATCAGCTGCCCACAAGAGAAAATAATACAGATATTAGAATTCATTTACATTTATACAGTTGCATAACATTTGCAACTAAACCTTTACAAGTGTAAAACTAGAAAACAGACATAGTCATATTAAATTTGATGACACGATCAGTGGCAAATGTGTCACCATATAATAAAAATTTCAAATTATAGAAGGCTTTGTTTTTAAAAAGAAAAATCACCAGAATAAAAGAGCTATAAAACACCCCCACTGCAACAGGTTTTATACACATGTAAGAGCCAAGCATCATGGTTTCATAGTGATTGATTGGAAATTTGGAGTAATTAACACAAAGATTATTCCAACCCACTAAGAGCAGCTTGGTGACTTTTCTCCAACTCTAATACTCTCCTAAACTTGCTTGATAAATCAATTAAACTCCTTTAAAGCTGGCAGGTATTTCCTAGCGCATGCAACAGAGAAAAAGGAAGAGAACTCTAATGATATTTGGGATATACTGAGTTAGAGCAAGAGAGAATTCTCCCCTAAGCCTGACATACTGAGGAGAAAATAAAAAAAGGAGGTTTTTATGTCTTATGGTATTGATCACCGAATTCTGACAATAGGTTTCAATCCATTTTCTTCATCAGAGCAACAATTTGGCATCAGCTATCAAGTCACACTTATTCAGAACAAAAGACTGTCCTCCCACAGAGGAATGTGCTCATCTGACAAGCACCACATTTGGTGTGCTGCACTGCTTGCACAAGTTCATCTGGACCAAAGAGAGCTGGATAACGTCCAGCCCAAATTCAGCAACATTTCTAACATCCAGCCATCTGTCTTGTCACCTGTGAATGCCGAAGGACGGAAAGCTGCCAACCGCGGTAGCAGATTGAGAACCGTCATCTGGATCAAAGAATTTTTGCTGGTTCTGCACTTGAGAACCCACTGGCAGACCTGGAAAGAAATAGATTAGGCTTTGAAGGATGGCCATTGGCAGTTACGCCCAAATGTTTATTACCTGTGTGCTTTTAGGCATTCTACTGACATTTGGCTTCAGAGTCCATCAAAGAAATGGATAATTAAGACAGCTTCCAAAGGAAGTAAATCACTTGCCCCAAGAGAGACAATGACAAAGCCATGATATATGTAATTATTGAGTTTTGAAGGCTCAGTTCAATACTAGGCAGTATTACCTGCTAAGCAAGCACACAGAGGACAATTCCTCTGCAAGGACAGATGTTGAGAACATTGGCAGACAAGTTGAAGAACACTTACTTGATCAAATTTCTCTTCCATTAGATCCCTGCAGCATCGACTTTCTACCAAAGTAGACTTTGCTGGGACAGGTGAGGTTGCAAACCCCATAATTCCTTGGTGAGCGCTGTACCCCAGGAGACCAGCCAAAGCGTTTGACTGAGAGGGCTGAAGAGACTGAAAGCTCGTGAAGGGAGTGATGTGGCGAGGCTTTGTACTGAAGCCCATCAGGTCTTTGCAGTACTTGTCATGCACAAGCTGCTGCTGAGTGATCTCTTCCATCTCCTCTCTAAGGCGCTGGACAAAGTAGAGAACCATTAAAAAAAAAAAAAATAACTGAATAAGATACGCCCAGTACAGTGCTACCCAAATCTCCTGAATAGCATCCTGTACAATCAATATCCAAATGGCTGTAAAACATCAACTGAGCAAAATCCAACAAAAATATTTGGGTATCTAACATGCAACAGAGTCCTCATTCCACAGAAAAATCTTTTTCCTTGTATTTAATCAAGTTAATAGCCTTTCCATCAGAGCTTAATACCTCCTCAGCCCAAACCTGTCCCTGTCATTTCTCAAAAACACTTTAATGCTCGACTCCATGTTCAGATGAGTTTTCCAGCCAACAACCCCATTGCAACACTATGGGATATTTCCACAGACTGCAGAGTTGCTATACACTCTCAATCAATCCCCACCTTGTTCTTTTGCTCACCTCTCCCTCCATACTGCTGATTCTCACTAGCTCATTGAGGATCAGTAAGGCACCATGGATTCGGTCATCACGATTCATTCCTTTCTCTTTGGCCAAAGTCTCATCAAAGCCCTTCTCAGCCTCTTCATATGTATGCTTGGGGGAAAAGAAAAAAATCTCAGTGATAATGCAGAAACAATGTGGAAATGAAGTAGTACTGCCAGTCAAGAGTTACCGATGTTCTGAATTTTCCAAGAGCAGCCACAAACCTCAATTGAGTAATAACAGAAGTATAACACAACAAAATTCTGATTCACCCAAAAGTTGTGGACTCTGCTGCAGAGCATTTTCAACAGCACTAATCAAACAGCATGGTATCAGCTCATCAATATCTGCAGCACTTATTTGATTACAAGAAATCCAAGTTCACAACATTTGACTGCACTCTCCAAAACTTACTTGATATCACAAAGCTTGAATTCATGTGACAATGGCAGCAAAGCAAAGGTTCAGACAACAGAATTCTTACCTTTTTCATTTATGTTACATCTACACTAATAAAACCCTCTACTAGTAAGAGATGACACTAGATAACTGCATGACTGTAAAACTAGGTCAAGTTCAACAGCTGAAGATGAGGTGCAGACAGAACAATGTATTCTTGAAGGAGTTAAGTCTCGCTTACATTTACAGTAGTAGGCTAAAGGTACTACTCACTTTGGAAGCCATTGCATTTTCAACCCTTTCAAGGAGAAGCAGATTTTAACTGACAAAGGTGACACAGGTTCTTAGCTTAGCCAGCTTTTCTGAAAACTGGCACTTCAGCATCTTCATTGCATTATGAGGGGCTGCTTCAAAACAAAGTTATTTTCTTACTCTGTACCACTGGGGCTTCTGCATCTCTTTTGGCTCCCGTTGCGTGGTGAGGATAAGGCAGGCTCTTAAGGCAGAGACAGCTCCCTCTCGGATGGCCTGTTTGGGATCCCACACAGCCACAAATATATTGTCAAAGAATGGCTGCACTTGTTGGAAGAAGAAGGTAGGCACGCTGATTGCCAGCTCACGCAAGACAAGAACCTGGAGGTGGGGAGGGAAACAGTAACAATCTGGAAGATGAGCACACAGAGACAAACCTTGTAACTTTTACAGTGTAGCACCATTTGTTTAGACTGTTGATGTCTGTGAGCTGTTTCCATCCCCACACTCTGACAATTCCTAGCATAACAGTGTCTCGGTCTTCATTAGTCACTGGGCTAATGGAGAAGCAACGAAGCAGCACTATGTCTGCCATGAGAGCATTACAGATTTTCAGACACGGATTGGCAGCCATTCCCATCCTAACCAAAGCTTTTCTGCAGATTTTTGTGCATATTTCCTACCACTGCTCACTAATCCCAACTATCCCACGGCAAGAAAAAAGGGATCACTTACAGCTGCATGTCTACGACCTTCATTCCTGTCAGCTCCCAGCCATTCCAGAGCTCGTTTCACCTCAAACTCCACATACTCAGCTGTGAAGGTGTCACCAGCCATTGCAAGCCGCCCGATAGCCTTGGAAGCCATCTCCATTACAACGGGGTCATTGGATGGCAAGAGGTTCCTCAGGTAGTTGGCAAACCTGCCGATACGGGTGGCATTACCTCCTTCAACACCGATAAGGCTTGCTGCAGAGAAAGGGAGCAATGCTGCAGTTCTCCCCAAGAGTCAGTAAGGCAGACAGTAGGTAATCCTTGGATGAGAGCTAGTATTCCCTACACGTTCCTTAAAGATTCCCATTAAGTCCTCCTAAACTGCAAATCCACGGGAAAAAAAAAAATATCAAGCAATAGGAAAGGGCCACCATTCTTTTGAGCCTGAACTTTTTAAGTGAGCAGGAAAATGCATCTGGTAGCCTCATAGATTTTCCCCATTTTTAGTTTTAAAAGAGAAAAAAAATAATTCACCCTGGGATCACAGACCCATTCCTAATGGAAAGGCATCCATCCACCTGCAACTACTATGGCTGGTCCACCCCACAAGAAAAGCCAGAGACTGAAAGGACCAAGGAAATTATCTCCTCCTCAGCCCTAGAGACAGTCTCTCCTGACCAGGGTGGAGGCTCTTCATCAGGCACCAGCATGGCAGAAGTTTTTGCTGCCAGTGCCTGTGTTGTAGCTGCTCTGTAGAGAAAGAGGCCATCAGTGTCCGGGGTTGTCAAGCTGGCACCTTTCAACAGAAACAATTTGAAAGTGATACTGTCAGCTTAAGATCCGATGTTATCAACAAAGATTTCTCTAAGGGATTTACACTGCCTTCAACCATTGGGATTGGATGATTATGCCTATGAGCCTAAACCATAAACATTTCTTTGGCTATTAAAGAAGTAACTGCTACAATACAGGCCACTTGCTTGGAAGGCAAAGTATTTATGCAAGCTGACTTCCCCAATAGTGGGGATTCAGGCAGCTCTGCAATCTCACAGAGAACACACAGACAGAGCCACTGATGAAGAGGCTGATCAGAATCTATCAAAAAAAAAGCGGAAGCTATGTGAGCCCTCTTGAGGATGGAAGCTGCTTTTATGGACCCAGGTGAATTTAAATAACAAGAATCAATCTCTGCATATGGAAAAGAGTTGAGAAAGTCAGACTACCCTAATACATATAAACGGGCAGCACAAAGTGTTCTCAGCTGAGCTCCAGAACAGAATTTTCATGTGCCCAGCATTCACATTTGATGCTCAACTCCCAGAAGAGCTCAGGGCCCATTAAGCAACAGGTTTTCAGCCACCCTGAGCAGCTCCCATGCTGACACTTCACACAGATTTTCAGAGCCCAGCAACTAGAACAGAACTAGAGCGTACTGAGCTGTCAGACATCAGGCCCTGAGTATAAAAGCTCATTCCTTTTGAAAATCTGTCCCTAAAGATAGTTGCATGAAGAGAAACTCACCAGAGGCATTATGCACTTTCACTCACCTATTGCCAGAATGCCACCCTTCCTTTCATTTGCATCAGAGCTAGAGACAAGCTCAAATATGTGATGGTTCAGCTGATCGTAAAACCTGGTAGATTCTTCCTGACTCATCTGTAAAAGCAAAAAGTTCAAATCAGCTTTCAGCATTCTCTCCCTCCCTCCTGCCCCAAAACCTCCATAAAGACAATGCTTCTTATGCCACTTAAACAGAGAGAAATTAAATCAACCATACATTATGAACTCAAAAGAGTTTCTCTTATTTGTGCCCTATATGCGGCAAGTTTACTCATTCTGGTACTTGACTACCCATTCATGTCACCGACTCGCTCACCTCTCCTACATGCCGGGGGCAAAAATAAACTCCCTGCTGTGCCCCATCTCCTCTCTAAGACCAGCTTCTATATTCCAAAAATCTCCACTGCCAAGACACCCAGCCCATGCTCTACACTCACACGATACACAAGGACAAATAATCCCATTTGCAGCACTCACCTCACGCAGCTCCATGGTGACATAATGCTGCAAGTCCTTGGCAGCTTTCGCCCTTGTCTCTTCGCTGCGACTCTTCAAGCCATTGGCAAATTGTTGGAGAATGGACACAGTGCCCGACATGGTGGTAGTATGTTGGGGCTTGGGGGCATCAAGTCCTGTAAATTCTTCAGAGAGACATATTTTTTACTGCTTGAATTGAAATCTCTGAGCTTCTTTCTTAAGGCTGTCCCTCCTGACTATTTCCAAAATACACATAAAGATGCTGTGTCAGTAGACCATAAAACTACAAGTAATGGCTATATTCCTTAGGCCTTACACTCCATGATAAAACTGTATCACCATATATCTTGACCTCCAGCCTATTTGCTCTCTAGTTCCTCAAATACCAAAATACATTGCAGTAGGTCAGGTGCCCTATGGTGATCTAATCCTAAATCAAGGGTCATGCAACAGCTGAAAAACAGCAGGGTCAAACTAGGGTTTGCAATTACCTATAATAAGTAAGCACATTCCCAGGATTATATCACTATCATATCTGACTCCTCCCTGAACACTTTCATCCAAGTTTCTCCACAGAAATCTCAGTGTTACACCAACACAAGGAAGACAGCACTCAGGGCCTGGCAAGTGTTACATCCTCCAGTAGATATTTAGAGATGGGAAGTACAGTTATAGCAACAGCAATCATTGCAACAGGGGGTTTCCTAGCATAACACATAAATAAACTTTCTCAGGAGCCTTTCTGTACGTCAAAAACATTTCAGATGTTTGACGCCCCCCGCCGATATTCAGATTACATAAGATCAAACCAAGCACTGACACTAGAACTTCAACTGCTTCTCCCCAAATATTCCACACGCAGTCACAGACATCCAGCCGGACCATAGGTGAGGTGGCTGCTGGCAGGAGCCAGGAGAGGCTCCTCGGATCAAAGAGCAGCCAGAGGTTGCTGCTGCCCATCTCTCCAGCCCGGCGTCCGTGCCTGGGATTCCCTCACGGCCACAGAACCCGGCGGACAGGACCCGGCAGGCCCGAGGCCGAGGGGAAGCTCCGCAGGCCGGGAGTGAGGGAGGGGTGAGGCGGGGGAAGGCGGGCACGGCCGGCGGGGCCGCAGGCAGCACCGCCGCGCGGCCGGGGGCTCGGGCAAGCCGGCCCGGGCGGGAGGCGGGAGGTGAGGGGAAGGGGAGCCGCTGATGATGGGAGGCACCGCCGCTCTCACTCACCCGCCGCCGCCCCGGCCGCCGCCGCCGGCTCCCCTACTCCGGGCCCCGCGCCCGCCCCGCCACCGCGCCTGCAGCGCCGGCAAGCCGCTGCTGGCCAATAGGCTCCCAGGAACGCCGTGATTGGCATCACCTCTGACCAATAGGAAAAGAGGAAAGGGGAAGAAGAGCGCAAAGCTCAACCCCTTTCCCAAAGAACCGCAAGGACAGTCGCGTTTCGACCAATCATCACGCCAATCATGTCTGAGTGGCAGTACGTCTGACCAATAGAATGGCTGGGCTTGCTCAGTAGGCCCACCCTCCCGATGCTGGCTTCCGCCCTCCCGAGAGGCGTCGGCTATGGCCGGGCTACAGCATGGGTGGATGGGGTACAGCAACCGGCATCATCTTCTTGGGCCTGTGCGAAGCGCTCGGCACTGTCCCGCACAACATCCCGGTCTCTAAACTGGGGAGACATGGATTTGACGGATGGACCACTCGGTGGATAAAGAACTATCTGGATAGCCGCACGTAAAGAGTTGCGGTCAGCGGCTCATTGTCCACATGGAGACCGGGGACGAGTGGTGTCCCTCAGGGGTGGTACTGGAGCTGATAGTATTCAGCAGCGTTGTCGGCGACATAAACAATGGGATTGAGGCACCCTCAGCAAGTGACAGCGAGCTGTGTGGTTCTGTCACATGGTGGAGCAACGGGATGGGGACCAGAACGTCTCCTCTATGGAAGAAGAGAAGGTTGTGTGGAGATCTCAGAACAGCCTTCCAGTATCTGGAGGGGCTTACAAGGAGGCCAAGGAAGAACTCTTCACCAGGAACAAGGGAGAATGGGCTCAGACTGAAAGAGAGGAAATTTAGTTGAGATGTTAGGAAAATGTTCTTCCCTGTAAGAGTAGGGAGGTCCTGGCATAGGTTGCCCAGAGCAGCTGTGGCTGCCCCATCCCTGGCAGTGTCCACGGCCAGGTTGGACGGGGCTTGGAGCCCCCTGGAGCAGTGGAAAGCGTCCCTGCCATGGCAGGGGGTGAAAGGAGATGAACTTTAAGGTCCTTCCCAGCGCAAGCCGTGCCGCGAGTGTAAGCCCTGTGTGCGCCGTGCGCATGCGCAGAGGGAGCAGGGCACTGCCATGCCTCGCCCGGTGTGCTCCGCTGAAATGTGTCCGGCTACCCGTGACAGCAGCAAGGGCGGCTGTGTCTGCGCCGGGCTTCGGGCGCTCCGTGGCGGCTATGACATGAATCGCGGTGCTGGCGCGTGCTGCGGGGTAACCCCTCGCCGCCGCGCGTGACGCCGTGGGCCGCTTAATTTTCCTTTTTAATTTGTACAACGGGAGGTGCCGGTGGGTGCGGAACCCCTCGCGCAAGGCCGCGGGGGTGGCGAGGCCGGGCGGGCTGGCGGGTAATGGCGCCGCTCTCGCCTGCCCCACAGGCCGCTATGGCGGCGGCGCCCCTCGCTCCCCCCGGGCCCCGCCGCCCCGCTAACGCGCGGCCCTTCCCCTTCTAGGTGCTGCTGCTGCGAGACGGCGGGGCGAGCATGGGACCGGCAGACCTGGTGCAGAAGATAAATATCAGCGCCGAGAGCCTCCGCGGGAGCGAGCGGAACGGCAGCGGCTCGGCGCTGGCGGGCGTTGACGGGGCCGTCCCCGGCAGATGGAGACACAAGTGTGCAGCCTATGTGCTGGCGCTCCGGCCCTGGAGCTTCAGTGCCTCGCTGACCCCTGTGGCGCTGGGCAGCGCCCTGGCGTACCGGGCCGAGGGAACACTCGACCCGGGGTTGCTGGTGGGAAGCGCCGTGACCGTCCTGGCTGTGCACGGGGCCGGCAACTTGGTGAATACCTACTATGACTTTTCCAAAGGCATCGATCACAAGAAAAGCGATGACAGGACATTGGTGGACCAGATTTTGGAGCCGCAGGATGTAGTCCGGTTTGGAGTCTTCCTCTACACTGTGGGCTGTATCTGTGCTGCTGGGCTCTACGCTGTCTCCACGCTCAAGCTGGAGCACCTGGCCCTGATTTACTTTGGAGGACTTTCCAGCTCCTTCCTTTATACCGGAGGTAAGTGCTGCATCCCGTTTGCTGAGAATCTGAATGTAGATGTGATAGAATCCGGTGAATTGTCAAAGGTTTCTAGAATAGACACGTGATCTATCTAGTGCACTGCCATAAAATATTTTTGGTATTTCTTGAAGTACTGCTACATAAACTTGTATTCTTTGCAACCGAGTGTTGTGGGAAGAGTCATACTAAGATCTTCAGCTGGATAGTGGTGTTGAGGTGTTATTATTTACATATATGGCTTTAGATGCTTATCAGAACTATTGCTGAATCTTTTTGTGTCGTTTATCTCATATCCTTTAGCAGTGTAGCTAATGGCATATTTTCTTTCCTTTGGTGGGAATGTTACTTTGTTTGGGAATGTTTTGTTGTTATTCTTTAGATGGAGCTTCACTGTGAATGCTGGACAGTTGTGATTTTTCTTAATAAGACAATGATATTTTAGTGTCTTCTTGTGTTGGATAGCTACAAACATCATTACTAGGAGAACAAACAACTTAGTTTCAAACGGTCAGACTTCCAGTTGTGTGAGTTTCCCTGAAAGAATCTTGTCAGTTTTGCATTTTGTTCCGAGCATTTTCTGTATTTCGTCAGGATCAGATTCTAGTATGCACGATCACACTGAAAAGTACCTTATTTCTATAGATTTCTGTGGAAACAGGTACTTCTAGATGGGTATTAAAACCTGGCCGTTAGTTTCTGTTACATTGTTTGTCTGGAGAAATCCAGAAACTGCTTTTCCTTTGTTATCTTTGAAAAAAGAGATAATATGCTTCTTGTCCATAGCTGCATGTATATTGATTGTTTGGCAATATTCCTATGGGAGAGGGCTGAACTGTTATGTTATCCATTCTCTTCTGTCATTTGAATTGTTTGGTGATGCTTGATTTTATTCTTGTGTCTTGCCACAGGAATTGGATTTAAATACGTTGCGCTTGGTGACGTGGTGATCCTGATCACCTTTGGGCCCCTGGCTGTCATGTTTGCCCATGCAGTGCAGGTTGGTTACCTGTCTGTGTCACCCCTGCTCTATGCTGTCCCTCTGGCCCTCAGTACTGAGGCCATCCTGCACAGCAACAACACGCGGGACATGGAGTCGGACCGGCAGGCGGGAATTGTCACCTTGGCCATCCTCATTGGCCCCACCTTCTCCTATATTCTCTACAGCGTGCTGCTCTTCTTGCCCTACCTGATCTTCTGTGTGCTGGCCACACGCTATACCATCAGCATGGCATTGCCACTGCTCACCATCCCAATGGCATTTTCACTGGAAAGACAGTTCCGGAGTCAGAGCTTCAGCAAAATTCCTCAGCGGACAGCCAAACTCAATCTCCTGCTGGGGCTTTTCTATGTTTTTGGCATTACATTGGCACCAGCTGGTGCTCTGCCCAAACTGTGAAAAGAGCTGTAGAGTCAGGCCTCATAATTCACTATTCATGCCAGTTAACAGTGGACGTTATGAATAAATGACCCATTATGGACAGTGAGAAGAACAGAAAGACCACCTTGCACTGTTGATAGTGAATGTTATGATTTCTGGTCTTGGATGGCTTATACAACAGACTTCTAAAAAGTGATTTGTCAGTTCTTCAGAAAGGGTGAACTGTGTGGCTTTGCTTTGAGGAGCAAGGTGACATAAGGTCAAGGAAATGTTTAAAGAACCTCATCCTTCTGCCACCTAATTTTTTCACTGTCAGTTCGATGAAAGAGCCTCAAATCACACTCTCCGTTCACTTCACACGCGCAATGATTGCTCTTATTGCTTCTTTTCTTATCATGGTGAAGGAATCCAGTGGCTCCCCTTTGGGAATCAGAAAACACTGCCAAATGTTTAGCATCAGAACACAGATGCCATTATTTCACTCTCTTGTAAGCATAGTTCATCTTTATCTGTTGTATGTTTTAATTTTTGCTTTGTTTTTCCTAGCCAAATTTTGAGCTTTTATTTCCAAGCCCCCTGAAATGCACTAGATAGTGATTCATGAACTATTGCTTCTGCTTGTTCCATACAGTCTGGAAATTTCAAAGTTATAAATCTCTGTTGGTTGTGGTGCTAAAATGGAGCACAATTAGCCCACTGCACAAACTTTAAGCCAAAACCAGTAAATCTGTATTCTGCTACAAAAGCTGAAGCTGTAAATGCAAACCATGCAACTGTAAAGCCCTCAATGGGTAGAAAAACAAATGGTTTCCATTTTTGTATTTGCTTAGAATGTACTCTCTGAAATGACAGTTTTTGAGTTAAGGGGGAGCTGACACAGTGCCAGATTTCTCTGAATAGCTATAGATTAATGGATACATAGGTGGAAAACAAGTGGATTTAAAAAACCTTTTTTTTTCATTTGTTTTTCTCTGTTACTTTAGAGATCCACAGCATTATAGTGAAATGTCTTATTATAAGAAGCCCAGTTCAGCAAAGAAGAAAGATACAGCATTAGAAAAAAACAAATCTGGATTATTGCATTGGCTCTGCATAAAAATTAGGACTGGAAACAGGAAGAAACCAATTTTGTTAACAAGATTTTTCCTAATGGAGTCCAGAGTTTGTGTCATTGAATCACAATTAAGTGATCACTGAAGGGAAGTTCCCCACATCTTTTCCCCCCTCTATACCTTACAGCGTTGCTTTGTTTTCTCCTGCAGATCTTGCCACTTGCTGTTCATGTGGCCCTTTGGAGAACTGATTGTTTCAGCAGTTATGTAGCTGTGTGAAAAACATGCCAAACATAATGGGGAAAACTTGTGCCTTCCAGTGCAAAGATGGATTTGATCCATACCATATTACTTAGTGGCAACTGAATTATCTTCTGTGTTATTTGGTACCTGTATGCAGATTTTGGTGAAAAGCTTGTTTGCAGGATCTGTGGAAAGCTCAGAGGAATTGACACAGGTGTTGAACTAGAGCTGCTGGTGCCAGGTCACAGCCTTGCTTTTGAACAAGTATGTGTGTGAACCACTGTATGAAGGGCTTATACACACGAGCAATAAACTAGCAATAAACTCACGTGGTGTTACCCTGCATCTGTCATAGGTAAGTTATGCCTTCATGGTGTTCATCTGAAAGAGCCGAGTGTCCCATTAGTGGGTTGTACTGACAGCAGTAAAGCTGAGTTGATGGTACCAGATTACATGGTACAGCTATTTAGAGACTGGTTTCATGTTATCCAGTGTTACCCAGCAGTTATATCTGAGCTGAAGTTTATGGGAAGGAGTCTTTGCAGGCCTGTTTAATGAACCACAGTTTCATCTTTTATTTATTAAAATGGGCAAATGATCTCTCTAATCTGGCTAGGCACAGGACAAGAAGAGATGGACTTCAGCAACTGCTTTCTACAGCAAAATACTTGTAAGGATTAAAAACACAAGGAGAAAATGCAAAAGTTCAGCTCAGATGGATGGAGGGGGATATCCAGGTTTTGGAAACTGTTCTCAATGCAGATACACACAACAGAGTTTCTACTGTTGCTTCTTTGTGGACCTACAGAATGAAGAAGAGCCTGGCTGCAATACGCATTTCACATTTCTGCAAACCAAAAGCATTTGTAGGGATAAGGGCTGAGCTGACAAATCTGTTAACCTTGCAATTGGGGATATGCGGGTCTACTGGGTTAATCCTGCCCTTTGTAGCAGCTGTGTGCTTCGTTTTATGATATCTTGGTTTTGAATAGCTTTCAGTTTCAAAGAATGGTTAGTTATCTTTTCTCTACTTCTTTTACAAAAACTAGAGTATTCCAGCTAAATTCCTTAAAGTAACTTGGCTTGTATCTTTGATAACTGTAATTGTAATGCTGAGAAGATCATTGGTGCCGTAGAGTATGTAACTCTTATTGTATCTTGGCTACCCTTTCCTGGGTAGGATGTCTACTTAAGGCTGGAAAGGACCAGTCCTTTTTATTACTGAGATGAAACAGCTCATTAGTACAAAAATATGTGTGTGGGACATGTTCCAAGGTAGGGGGGATTCAAAGTATTTTACTAGGAAAACTGAGATGAAAATTTGGTAATTCCTTGCTAGCAGATGCTGGTTCCTTCCAGTTCCCTCTCTTTGAAAAACAGTATCATTCCAAGTTCTTAAGGATATTAGTAATAATTAACACATTCTTCACCATGGTTTTGAGGAAGTCATTTAACTTCTCTGTGTCAGAGTAGAGAACAGAGTAGAGAACAGCTAATTTTTGCCTACCTCACAGGGATGCTGAGCTGACATCATTGTCATAGAGAGCTTTGAAAGTAAGAAGTGCTTTATCTCTGTGTGCTTTAAAAAAAGCTTGTTAGTACTAGAAAACATTTTAGATATGAACTAACATAAAGGGTGACTTAACCAGTGTAGTTAGGCCAAAATAATCTTCACATATAATCACTGAGTAGTAAGAGAGGTTCATTTATTGGTTTGCTTTGTGATGAAGATGCTGGGTCTCTTCCCCTACCCCACTTTTCCCTGTCCCATGCTACTTTCCCTGAATATAAACTTTAGAAACTTCTTTCAGGTCTCTCTTGGTGAGCTGTATTGAAGTGTGATGAATGTGCACTGGTAGATGAACAGATCTGTAGCCCATCTGTTAATGTGTCCTAAAGCACCTCCTGGCCTTTCTTCTTACCCAATAAACTGAATGTCTCTGTTAATTATGCTATATTTGATTCTTTTATGTTACTCAAATTGTATTTTTGCACATGGATTAAAACATGGTCATGAAAGAAAGAGGGTCTTCATCTGCCATGTTTATAGTATAAGTGCCTGAAACATCATACTTTTTTGTGTGTGTAAAAGTCTTTTTATGAATCACACAGTCCTGTCCTTCCCTATCACAAGGCAAACAGTTCTGTAGCAGTGATCATCTCCTACTAATGGCAGACTTAGAATAGTTCTGGTATATTCATCAATGTGCAGAATTTTCTCTGATGCAGTTTTTTGTGTCATGCTTGTTCAGCATTTGTAAGGAGGTTTCAGCTGAACTTTAACATCTTTAATAAAGATGAACTTTTTCATCCTCACCAGTGTGTTCTACCAGTTTTCCAGTGCCGTGGTCACTGCTCCATAGAACTGTGACAGCATAATGCCTCCCCCATATGTGTCATAAATGAGCCTAAAGCATGGTTTGAAATTTTCCTGCCTTGGCCACTGGTGCAGTGTGCTTCACAAATCCAGTTGGAGGTAGTTATAAAGGGTAAAATGCAGGATAGCATGACATTGATACATGGGCTGATCTTCCCAAATAAGGAGACTGCAATTCCGACTGACTGCAGATGGCAGCGTTGCTCTTCCATTGCTGCTGCAGCACCTTTGCTCTAGAGGAACCGGATATCCGTGTTTGCAAGGGTTACAAGGGTTTTTGTAGTGTTTGGTTGTATCTCACTGAGTCTCCTCTGGTGTAAGGGTACTTGAAAGATAAATGGCTGCAGATGAATTTCTATTGTGCAGATTATGACTGAACAGATGCTCCTGGCCTAGGCAGGTACTGGCAGAAACAGGCATTTGAAGAAAGCCAGTCAGCTCTTAAATTTTAAAGCCTATGCTGAGGGCTGAGCTTTCAAAACAGCATGGGCAAGCTATGTGTGAAAGGCAGTACACTCATGTGGGGAAGAATGCGGTGTCTGCACACTCTATGAGATGTACTTCTGTTCAGTCAATTGCTTTTAACACATCTTGAATCCCCAGTGGAAAATCTTAATACTTTTACAGTGTTTTTAGGAGCTTGGACTCTATTCTCCCCATTACTTGGGCGAGTAGACTGAGTCACTGCTGCTTACTCAAGGTGATGCTCCTTGGAGGAGAGTACTTGAGAGTTTGCCTTTCCAGTCTGAAACCTTAATAACTAGGCCTTTCCCCTCACATCTTGCTTTGTCTGGTCACTGGTAGATTATTTTTATTTGAATCACCTTCAGTTGTTTTATACTTTGAGTCTGAGCCTGCTTAATTACGTTTAAGGAATGAAATGCTGCTCTGGCTTCTTAAGGCTATTTTTAAGGTGGAATCAAATATCCAGCCAAGATAAAATCAATGCCTCTCAGCATTACGTAAAAATGTGTAAGTTCAATAAAGATCAGGGCTGGCTTATTGCAGCTGTATGTCTAAAGGAAATAGACCCAGTGCTGGACAGGATCATGCCCGTGTTTTTCTGTCTGAAACAAGGTCTTTATGCTTTTCTGAACTCAGAGTAAGACCCAAAATGAACAAATTTGTCAAGGGATTTTTTACACTGTCTTCTGATGATAACTTTCAGTGTTGTCAGTGTTTATTCTTGCTACATCATGAGGAAAACCCATGTTCTAATCCTGATGTTTCAGTCGCCACAAGGATTTGTCCTAATGACAAAAACTTGAAGGACATAGTTAAGCATTCCTTTGGGGTCAGCTGAGAGAATGTGACTTGCTCCAACATTTATCTCACTCATCTGCAGGAACAGTGTATTATCAGCCAAGTTAATCCATTCCCTCAGAAAGAAACCTGTGTTTATGCATCTTTGCCAGGCTTCGTGCATGCACTATCCTGAGTGAGAAGTTCACACACCAGAGTTCACAACCTCTTCATGTGAAGACCCAAATGTTTTTTAAATGCAGAACAAATCCAAACAAAACTATAACCCCTGACTGTCCTCTGCTGAATTCTCATTGGCTTGCCAGGACCTGAGTGATTTGAAGAATTAAGAATCTATGGCACCATCATGCTACTTTATCATGAAACAACAAGGAGGAGAAGCTGCTCATTAATGAGATGGTTGATCAAGATGAACATGCTGGCTGAGAGATGTGTCACAGGCAGTTTGTCAGGAAGCAAGGAAAGCAGTGAGAACCTTGCTAAAACACTGGATCTGAAATGCTGCTCTAGGAGCTCGAAAGTGTAGAGAGCTTAGAAACAGAAGAGGTTAGGTTCTGCCGCCTCCAGTCTGCCTCCTGGCTGGCACCTTTCAGATGTCTTGTCCTAGTCTAGAGTAGCACCAGGCAGGTCTGCTAGTCTGGCAGTGATATTAGATGCTAGCTGATGTGGGAAATCCCGGCACCTGCTCTTTGTTCTAGTGCTAGATCCACGACCAGTTTGTTAACTGGGAAATGCAGAATAGCCCAGCAATTTTAAAAAAGCCTAGAGTCTTCTTTAGTATGAACAGAATGGAAAGTTCTTTTAAGGAGTGGTTTGGTTTGTGTGTCCTGTCACCGATGTAGCACAAAGAATAAAGATGATGCATATAGGTGTGCCATCAAGCCAAAAAACAAAGCCGGTGCCCCTAATGAGCTAGTATACTAGTGGTAAGGGAATAAACCAAATGCTGGTTTGATATAAGGGGCAAATTCAGGCAATTTGCATCTCATGCAGTATTTGCAAATACATCTGCACAAATCATCATGCTGTGAGAATTAAGCAGTTTCTCAGACTTCTTTTGACCTAATGGAAAGAGAGTCTAATAAACCATCTTCCCGGTCTCGTTAACCATTGTCCCAAGGGTTGATGAAATGACATCAGATAGAGTATAAATTACTTTCTGTATGACATGAGGCCACTGTATGCCACAGTTAAGTCATATTTTAACCTGTAGGGTATAGCTCTACTGCTGTATAAATCTTAGATGCAGTCAATATAAATAAAGGAGAGTTTGGGAATAACACGCTAGAGATTCATGTGCTTTTGTGTGTGTGTGTGTGTGTGTTCTAGAGCTCAATAAAGCCTTAGGAGTATACCTGGTGCTGTGCCATACCATTCTTCATCTGGTCTTTCTTCTTCCTTAAATTAATTCTTAAGTAGAATTTAATTAGCCACCTAGAAACACAAAGCTGCCTCCCCAGTGATGTGCTGTAGGCTTTCTGTAAAGCTCTTTTCTGAATGAATCCTCTGCAGCATCCCTGCTTCTTCAAACCTTTGTGGTTGAGGTTTCCAGGAAAAGGTGGAACAACATTTGCACATGTGTGGGGAGAGAAGGATTAAAGATAAAGATCAAGAAGGGAGTTGGAGAGGACAGCCATATATTAATGAACTTCAGAAGCTGAAATCCTGGTTACTTTATGTCAAAGGATTTTTCTTTTTCCCCCTAGCTCACATGGCAGGAATCACCTGCTATTCTGTGAGCAGTAGTAGGTCTCTGTCCTCCTTTCAGCAGTGATAGCCTGGATTTTAAAATCCATATCCTAAATGACCTAGTTTTCAAGGTCTTTGGATCCCAGGATTTTAACTTGCTCAAACGCAAGCGAAAGGATGAGCCAGGGAAGCTGAATCAAAACTACTCCAGGTTTAGTAGTGGTTCTGTCAGTATCCCTGCGTAAGATGCGGATACACAGAAATTCAGGTGTTCTAGAGAAAAAAAGTCTTTCTTATATGTAGGGAATTTTTGCTGTGTTACATAGTGCTGCTTTATCCAGAGATACTCAGCATTTTCACAAAGCTGATGGTGTGGTTCTTAGACTGAAGAACCTGGGATTTGGAGAAGGGAGATGACTTGGCTCAATGTATGAATTTCGCATCTGCCTCTGAGATTGCAAGTCCTATGCATCTGTCTGTTGTCCTTGTCTTCTGAAGAGCTATGTCCTGGGAAACCCTTAAGCAGGAAGATGGTCTGTTTCCAGTGTCTGTGTGTGTATAGGAATTTTCAGTTTTGAAGAATGTTCATCGCCAGAAACAGCCATGTCCTAAATTCCTATCACAGAAGAGTGTTGGGCGAGGAAGGGTTGTAAATACAAGTACATACATAAGTGATGCATATTCCCACTAAGAGTTAACTCATCTCCAGATGGTGAAGAAACAAATCCAAGTAATTTAGGAGCCCTGCATGTCTCCTGAGGATTGAGACATAAAAAGAATATCAATCTCTCTAGCAAGCTAACTCACAGGAGGGGGAAAAAAAGGTTGTTTTCTAGCGATCCATATGTTTTTTGCGTGCGAGAGAGAATGTGTGTTGCGTTCTGACTTGTCTAAAAAGCATCTTCTGGAGGAGAAGTTTAAGGGAAGAAATGTTTTCCTCATTTACTAAAGTAAGGCTTTGTACTTTCTAGGGAAAATGGGATTTGTTGTAGATTCTTCTTCTTACTCAAGACCTCACCATCCTACTCACAATTCTCCTGCTAACACTTCTGGAGGGAGATACGGAAGTAGAAATGTCTGTGCTGCAATGGGAATAGTGGAAATAGACTGTTCAATTTTCATCTGCCAAACAAGAGCTTTAACAGTAAAATTGACCCAAACTCTCAGGCTATGGAAGTGCATACAGAAATGTGGCATTTGGAAGTTGTGTAGCTCTAAGCAGTTTGTCTGAAATAAGTGTCATAAACCACCTTGGGGCTGGGGCTGACATTGATAGAAAGGGCCACTATCAAATGGTGCCAATCCAGGTGTGAATGTCAGAAACTGGCTTCTGTGGCAGGAGGGCTGTTCACAATACTAGCACAGGCATTTGTAAAATGTCAGTGGCCAAGCACAGCCTGTGCTCCATTTTTTTGTCCTTGACGTGAGACAGTTGTCCAAAGAGACTATGGTGTTCCACAGTTTCAGCAGGCACTGCTTCCCTTTTCCTGGGGTGACAGCCCTCTTGGACAGAAAAGGACATTTGAGTGCTGGGAGCTTAGAGCTCTGCATGTGATACCTGTCTAAAGGATGCAAGCAGCTGTGCTCTTGTGGCAGTGAATCAGGAGGAGTCATTTACAATAACAAAGCTGACGTGGGTGGGCACAGGCATAAAGATGAAGGCAGTGCCTGGTGAAAATCTAATGGTCTTTCAATGCATTTCCAGAGCTGTGGGAGTTCAGCACTCCGCACAAGTGTTGGTTCTTATCTTCACCTCTGGGAAGTTTTACCTCGAGTCCGAATAGATGAGAGACGCCTGCAGATGCTGTTTCAAGATGTTTATTTCTCCTTATCTCTAACTTGCTCTCAGCTCTGGCTGCACATCTGATGCCAGCCGAAACCAAGCGGGGACTGCCCAGTCTTGGGCCGTCCCTGTCCTTTTTGTACCCTTTCCAAGATCCAACCATTCTTCACAACATATTTATTATTTACTCTTTTATACCAATTAATTTGCACCTATTCTAGACACGTAATTTCTACCTCTTTTTCATTCTACCAATCATTTTATGCTACAACTACTAGGGAACATGGAGGAGAAGGAGAAGAAGAAGAACAGGGCAACACCCAAAATCCTCCATCTTAAATCCTTCATCCTCATATTAAAAATCCTAAGATCTACTTTTTTACCTTGTAAAATTCTAAACTACTACTCATTTTTACACTCTTGTGGTTTACACTAATTCTTACAATATTGGTAACTTTTCCCATGGGTTAAAGATAGTATTATTCTAAACTTTTTTACCAAGGTCTGGGACCCCCTTGCCGGGGCTCCCGACCACCCAGGACAGCCCAAGGCATGTCCTAACCTCCCAAGGCAGCCAGAAGCATACCTTGAACTCCAACACAGAGTCCATTCCTGTCTGTGGTTTTACAGGTGGCAGCTGAATCAGAGGTGGAAATTAAATAGTTTCATTATCAAGTCCTTACACTTCAGTTTGCTATAAATTGTTCAGTCACTGCCAAGTGACTGACATAGAAGAGAGTCCCCAGGCTTGATGCCGAGCTCGTGAATATCATTTCAGTCAGTGCTCACCATCCATCCCCATCCTGGACGGGCAGAACAGCCTGGACATGTGGTTACAAGGCAGGACTGAAGTGAGCAGGAAGAGCTGTATGTGGAGAACCAAGACTGGATGTGGAATATGGCTGAGGGGATCTGGCAGAGCTTTGTACAGTGTGGCAGAGCTGCCAAGCACTAGCTGGGATGTATTGGAGTCCTGGTGAAGAGGGAGCTGGCTGTCAGCAGCCTGCTGTGCTCACCTCTGATCCCTGGTACCTCACAGCATCACTGCTGGCCCTGGGCTTTGTCCTTTGTCTGTGGTGGTGTTGCAGCTTGTCTTATTGCCTCACCAATTGGGATTTTGTGCTTGGGCTACAAAAATCTGTTCAAGTCTGAATTCTGCCATAAAACTTGCTACACACGAACGGATGTATTTATCAGGCTGCATAGGGAATTAAGCTCAGCTCTTGATGAAAGAGAAAGTCTTGGTTTCTGACAGTTTTTTGCTTTGTTTTAGTTCCAATATAGCCTTTAAAAGTCTCCATAATTTTCTTTTGCAAGCTGTTAGCATATTTAGAAAAAAGTGCACACCTTTGTGGTTTGCAGTGAAATGAAAAAAAAAGACAACAAAATGTCATCCCTGAGACAGTACTGGTATGTGAGAGGATTCAGACAAGATCCCTGACTGCTCAAAAGGTCTAGTTAAGGACTTACAAAATCATCTGGGTACAATATGCCTTACCCATATTAACAAATGAATGGGTTTGATTTATCTCCAGAAAATACAAAGGTTGAATTTTCTTTCTGCAATGCTCCAGCCACTTCAGGTACCTGAAAGGTGACATCATTTTGTCTGTTTGTCTGCTCTTTATTCCTTTCTGGGCACCAGTCTTTGTCTAGTCTCTCATTCAGAAGGGAGCAGTTCCTTGAGCAAGCTTTTTTTTCCAGAGACACATTCCTTCTCCTTATTCATTGGTAGAGTCTTTTCATGAAACATTCAGTGGTTGTTGATAGCACTAATAGTACTAAGAACACACCAGGTATGATCTGGAGTATTATGTATGACCTTCATGAATTTCTGTGAGGTGATGCTTACACACCATTGTTGATTTTAGCTCCTGATTTTTTGGTTTGGTGTGGGGTTTTTTGGTTGTTGTTGTTATTGTTGTTTTTGCTGTTGTTTAGGACTAGCTTTAAGCCCATTGGTAGTTCCTGTTAACTCCCTACAGAGATGGGCATAGTGTGTTTGACTTCCTCTGTGTTTTGTTATGTTTTTGTGAAGACGTTTTACAAGAGGTTGGTTCCACTGAGTTTACATGCTCCTTTGTGCTGTAGCCAAACACTTCACAGTCCTTGAGAGATTATTTTGTGATTTAATATGGGTTCTCTACAAAGAAGAGAACATCTACCCTTTCTCCATGCTTTTCTGCTAGTGCTATTGCCTTTCATAACCTTGAGAAAAAGCTGACAACAAAGAATACTACCCAGCCAAGGTGGGCTGCCAGGTCTGGGCTGCAGAGGTTTGTATCCAGCCCTGCTTACACAGGAGCAGACTCTTCCATATGAGCTAGGACACCAGCACCCTTTGGAAAATGGACTTTATCATCCTTTGTGTTTGTGGATGTTGTGAGCTGTTGTTTTACAGTATCTGGGAGAAAGGTGTATCCCACTCTCATTCCAGTGGGAACACATGACAGAGCAGGTCTATCAGAGCCTGACTTCCTTGTACCTGCAAAATCTTTATTTTTTTTCCCTGTGATGATTTACAGGTTGTTACCTTGCAGGCAGTGCCGAAGCCTGTGCTGGATCATGTCATAAAGACTAACTGGGCACCTTCTATCCCAGCACAGTAAACTGAGATCATGACCTTTCAGGGATTAGGAATCCAATTATCTGGAGACACAGTTCCAGATTGAAATACCCTTCTAACCTCTTATTGCTTAGTATTCCAAATCTGTATCACCTTTTTGTACTGGAAATTTCAAAAGTCACCTAATAAAAAAGATTGGAATTACCCTTAAACAGCTTCCATAAAGGTGATTATTATCTAGTGATAATTCCATCTCTGAGTTTGTTTTGAGTACTTTCTGGATCCAGATGAACCAAAGAGAACTGATTATTTTAAAAGATTACACTTATTTACAGGCTCTCTAGGGTGAGGCAGAGAGCTTGTGGGACTAACTGCATTTCAGATGCCTGAATTTGCTTCTTCCAGGAAGCAAACACTCTATGAATTGTTTTCTTTAAGTTTTTTAAGCAACACAGAGGTGTGGGGGTTTTTTGTTTGCAAGAGAGAAAATATTAACACAACAGGCAGTATACAATCAGTTGTTCCTCAATCTGGCCACTGCTGGTTCTCTGTAGGATACTGGTACATAGTGGGAAGTTTACCACCAAAGGAGTTAAGAACATATACAGTTTGTTTTTGTCTGGGGTTTGAGTCCAGATGTTGCTATGACTGTTGGTTTTTATTAGTTTAATATATGTTGAAATCTACAAATATATGCTGGGACCCAGGTGGGACAGATGAGATGTGACCAAGTTCTTGGATGATTGATAATGAGCAGGGACGGGAAAATCAATTGTGTTAATTCCTGGCTTGTCACTGGGATGGAGAATTAATGAGAAAATCCCTCCAGCTTAATGGTATTTTCACATTATACAAACTGTGATGAAATGGTCTTCAGGTACTGCTTGACATCACAATTATGGGGTTATTGTAGATGTAGAGGCAGAACAGAAATCCACAAGCACAAAAACTCCTTTCACAAACAGCCACCAAGCAAAGACACAGACCGGCTAAGAGAGCTGAAGGGAAAACAAAGAGACATCATCTTTGCTGCTTGTACTGTGCATTTAGGAACATATTGTAGGGGCTGTGGCTTTGGTGTGTGATGATTCATATTGTGAGTGGTGCAGTGCTACTGATAAACACTGTGTCCTATGGGAATCCTTCCCTCCAGGGGTCTTACAGCACTCTGTAGGCAGCAGGGAGGCTACTTGTCTTACAGTGTAGTGGTTTCTAAAAAGCTGTTGAAAACACTTGAAAGATTTTAGTCCCCATCTTCCTCTGAGCTCAGGAATGGCTGGCAATTATGCCCACTGAGCATGAAGTTTGTGCCAGAGCAGCAACAGTGCTATGGCACAGAGGGTGAACCAGTGGTGCCAGCTTCCCTGCACTGACCTGCCAAACAAGCTGGGTAGGGAAGCAGCAGATGGCCAATGGACCTCTGGAGCAATTTGTGATGCTGTCAGTAACACCTCTGCAGAACTGAGCACACATGTACCTACTTGGACGAGTGGGGAATGCTAGTCTTGTTCATGACTGACAGAAAAGCAGATCCATCTCCACAGCTGCCTCCTGTCTGCCAGGAGTTCGTCCAGCTGAGACAGCAGCAGTGTAATTGATGTGTATTCCTGGATAAGTCATCCATAAACCTTGTGTACTCAGAACACCTGCATCCCTCTTGCTTTTCTTGTCAACCTCCCTGTCCTTGCTGGTGTATTTCATATGCCCTCCCATTCTCCAATCTGCATTGAAGTATGCTGAGTGCTTAAAATCCCAGAAGCTCCCAGGGCTGTCAAAAGGGGAATAAAAGGAAATGCTGTATAGAGAGTGACACTAAATTTGTTTAGTGTTTTCTCTCTAAAGATTTGGTGCAGGTTCTTTTCTTTCCATCTCAACATGTCATGGTTCTAGTTGTGATGGAAAGTTTTGGAATAGAATGATTAAAAGTTCCCTTTTCTGACAGGCAGACAACTACAAGGATTAGAGTCAGAGGAATAGGCCAGACCTCAAATGCCCCCAGAGCTGAACTGTGTGGGTTCTTGGGCTGCCTGGACTGCTTCCATATAGCTGCCTCTATGGCCTGGAGGTCCCAATTTGCAAATCTATTTTTTTTAGAAGAGTTCCTACTGGACAAATCCTAGTTATCTCCTCTAGGTTGTGTTATCCTCAGGTTTTCTACAAGAATATCTAAACTTTCACTGCCTTTCTTTATATTAGCCAGATCCTATTGCTACCAAGAGATGTAAGGAGCATCTTTCTGCTACAGTCTCCTTGGTAAGAAAGGTCCCAGATTTTTCACAGTTTCCAGACTGCGTTAGAAAAGATTCCCAGGTTGTTTTCTCTCTTTGCAGGTTTTGACATTATAGGTGGGTCAGATGCACTGTGAGACTTGTGTGATAGTGGTTGTTTCAGAGATCACATGCTAGACATATCCAACAATGCTGGTGGGCAATGAGCATGGACAGGCCTTCCAAAGCTCTGCAGTACATCATCTGCTATGAGTGTGGGACATACCTTTTTGAGATACAAAGGAGTGATCTTTGTCAAGATTAAGATTTAATTAATTTTTTTCACAGGTGCTCAGTAAAATCCTAGACTCAGGCAGAGACAACCTATGCTATGACAATGTTTCAATGCTGGAAAGGAATTACCATGGTGCCATAGAGAAAAGCAGCTGAGAGCTCCCAGATTTTATTTCTACCTCATACATGGTTGAGGCAGAAATTTCTTCCATTTTTTCTCTGTATGTTGCCTACCTGGGAGGAATCGGTAACACTGTAAAACAGTATTTCTAGGGTGTGATTATGTTATGCCTGGCAAGAAATGTAAGATTAATGTCTTCCAGCTATCAAAACATCCAGGAGAATCTCTCTTAAATGCCAGTATAAATGCACCTGTAATACATGGTTTAACTGGTTCTGATTCTCTCCACTGGAGGATAAGGGCTTGCCTACACTCCCTCAGCTTCACTACACCTTCCCCCAGAGCCAGCAGGAAAATTCAGGAGTAGTGGGCTGAAGCAGCACACAGTGGATTGGTGGTGTCGCAGATATTAGGACCAGGAAGTGAAACTATTTGATGGCCCTTTACTTTTTAGGGTTGTTGTAAGATGGGCCTAGAGGTAAGGGGAGCAATGAGGGATCATTCTTTGTCAAAATGCACTGAGAAATCTCTAAGCCCAAAGGTGTTTTCTGCTGTACTGTTCCTATTGCTTGGAATTCCTCACAAAGGAAGCAGCTGTCCAGAGTTGCTTTGAACATATGGCCAAGGTGATTTGGATTTAAGGAAGGCATGTTGTATCCCCTTCTGAAGGTAAGTGAATTCAACCCTGACAAAGCCAAATGAGGTGGCCACTGTGGCTGCCAGCTGTAATTACAGAATGCTCTCAGAGGAAAAAAAAGTGAAATCCCAAGCATTCTTAGTTCTCACAATTTCTTACAAGTTTGTGGAAAGCTGGCTCCTTAATCCTCAGGCTGTATTTTGCTTGGAGTCCCCCTGTTTTCATGACCCCCTGCTATGCCTGTGTCACACGAACATCAGATAGGGAGATCAGTGAGCAGACTGTGCTGTGTCTACATGCTCTGACATTACAGATGTGCTGCCTCACAGTGCTTAAATACATGTTTGGATGGCCCCAAACTGGATCACTTGGGTGAGGTGAAGACAGGAATACTGAGGTTGTGAGATCCATCCATACTGATGCACGTTCTGCTTGGCTGATCCTCTGAATGTTGCTGCTACTACCAGTGAAAACTACACTGATATGTTGTGAGACAGGATTCTCAACACTGAAAGCCTCCGACAGCAAAACTCAGTGCAGGTCTATGTCCACTACGTGTCCTGGGAAGAGGGGCAAGGTGTTATTGAGGGACTAGAAAGACTAGCTCCATACTGAGGTTTAAGAGATAAATTATAAAAGCAGCTAGTGGCTAAGGCAATAGCCTGCAGCTTGCAGGCTCATGCTAAATTCTTTGCTGAGTAACAGGTTTTGTATATAATAGTGGATCACGTTTCCCTTTCAGTCTCAGTTCCTCATCTGTAAAATAGGGATAATGGTTCTCAGCTTGCCAGAGCACTGTCATGACACATCTGTTAATACTCTGAGGTTCATAGACACTGTTGGGATGAAAGCTTCTGTCTGTAATTAAGATGACAGTTTAGATGTTTTCCTGGGTGATCTCCCCACACCTGGTTCTGGGGAAGGACTTGCTGACAAGAGGCTAAATCAGGACTTCCTTTTTTTTTGTTCTGCTCTTGGTTGCAGGGGAATTCTACCTCCTTCTGTTTGGGGCTTAATCACTGGAAATGCTGCAGTGCATGATAAATCTGTGAAGAAAAAGAGATAAAAAAGCAAAAGGATTAATATCTAAAGGGCTCATCCACTGTGTGCTCTGAAGAATCTGCTCAAACTGAAGCTTCTTGGAGAAGCTGCATATATGTCTATATTAGTTCTGACAAGGAAAACGTCTCTGTATCTCTATTACTAAGGTTCAACAGCTGTGTTCCTGGACCCTGGACAGCACTTCTTTTCTTCAGACCATGGCCTGGAGGGAACATTGAAGATATGGCATGGAAAGCTGGAAGCTTAAACTGGAAAATCTAGGTTTTAGGTAACAGAGGATACTTGATAGGGTTAACTTTGTTTTATTTTCTTGGGAAACCATGACAAGATTTCCTTTGATTTGTTGTTTGTTTTCTTTTGAAAAGATCTTAAATATTGTGGACTGATCATGAGCCTGTCTTGTGATGTACTGCAGGCAGGTCCACCCTTCCCATGCCAGCTTTCCTTTGGGAAGTGAGTAGGACTTAGACTAAGCACTACATCTCAGCTCTGAGAGTCTATAGGAGGGAAATCTGTGATCTGCCAAGCATGGAGTTTGTGGTTGATCCATGGTCATTGAAAGATTTCCTTGAAATTAACAGTATGAATTGCTTAGGAATTGAGAATGAGTGGTGAGAGAAGGAAAGAAGAGTATAGAAATAGCTCCAGGAAGAAAGTCTTGTGTTAAAGAATAGTCAATAGTCAAATTTCAGCATTCTTTTTGCTGCACAAGAGTTACACTTGGATGAGTCCTCAATTCAGCCTTATTTGTCTAAACTGAATGCTGACAGTATATCAGTAAGTAATTTGTGGTGATAATAGTCCTGAATTTACTTTCAGGAAAAGCTACCTTTGCTTATTTCTTTAAGGGCTGGAGAACTTGCAGAGATTCATTATCTGGTTTCAGAGGTTCCCTTCATCCAACTTGACTCCTGTCTTAACAAGGGATTAATGTGTCATCTGCCTGGCTTCTAAGTTATGATGGGAAAGTGGAAAATGATGAATATGATGGAGTAGAAAAACTTGATGTTCATCTTCATGAAGCAGATATTAAAATTCTTCAACAAAAAAGAATCTATGCTTCAAAAGTCTGAACTGGCTGAGGGTTGATGAGATGTAACAATAGGAATAAGGGGAAGGTTTATTAGCAATATCTCAGGAAATCAGAGTAGCTGAATAACTCATAAATCTTTCATGAATTTTACAAAAATGAGGGATGAAATCCTAAACACTGTAGATAGATATACAGAGAGATATATTTCTTTTGTCTGCTAATATCTTGGTAAATTATTATCTCTTGAAATTAAGAAACTATCTGGTTTAGGTTTATATTATTTTCCTGCAGTCTGAGAATCTATTGAACACTTTGTCTCAGAGTACTGTGATCTCCCTCAATAGAAGGAATGGGGAGGGAGAACATTTTAAATACTAAAGAGTACTAAACACAAGAGATTTGACTGTGAAACTTATTCTGAAGTGGAAATGGGATAAAACAGGTAAACACCATTGCACTCCAATTTACTGTGGAATCTGTGTGATTTCAGCTTGCAGTAAATCATGTATTTTGTACCCTTATTCTCTGCTGATGTCCCAGTAAAATGTCTCCAGGAAGCCAAATTTGCCTCCCAGAAAGGGAGAGACCAAGGGAGAGCAGCTGGAGCATACCTAAATGTGCATTTCTCTTTGTATCTGCATTCTTATGTTGCAGTTGTCATTGCAAAGGTCTGAACCAGATCTCTCAAAAGTCCATGCTCAGAACCGAGTTCTCTGGTGGGTGGGGTCCTGACCAGAAAGAGAGGATAGGCAATGAGGCAGGACAGGATAACTCAATGAAAACCACAGGCTGAGGGTTTAGCAGAGAACGGCCATTGAGGAAAGGAGGCAAGTTGGAGATTTGCAGGCCTAAGGAAAGTTCTGTCTTGTTCCATGTAGCTGTGTTTCATCCCCTCCTGGGAACCTGATCCTCCTTGATCTTCATAGCTTTGCCTGTGATTCCAAAAGTGTATCAGCCTCAAAGCCAGCTTCTTAGTAGTGTGTGAGGGCAAGTGGTCAAAAGTCAGCATGAAATGCAGTACAGCAGTCCTGTGGCACTCACAGCAGTTTGAGAACTTCCACCAAATCCTGGTCACACTGGAACTGTCCTCTCCTCATGGTGCTGTGCTTTTCACATCAATGTTACTTGCAGTTATGAGGGGAGCCAGATACGCAGGGGAAAAAACTGCTTTATTCTTCTCTGACGTCTTTTTATTTGCCTCTGATGCTCAATTTTAACAAGTTCTGATGGAAAGATTTGTGCTGGCAACAGAGGAGGCCCAAGTCCTCTGCTGCTACAGATGATGAGAAATCAGTTTCCCTCAGGCTGCTCTGTCAGCGTGATTCCACCAAATCCGCAAGATCCTTTCTGCAACACCAGGAGACCAGCCCATTCTGTGTGTGACTGCTGAAAAGGCACTGCTCCAAAAGGATTAATTCCTGACAGATGTATCAGGAAGCTGGGGGGGGGAAATCTGTCTCATTGCAAAGAGCTGCCTGGACCTGTCCAGGTCTGGATATGGAGGCAGCCCTCTCTGAAGCTGCTGGGCCATGTTCCCCATTTTCCTCTGGCCTTCTGCCTGGCTCCCCAGCTGACTGCACTGCCTGTGCCACACAGCAGCTCTTGTAGTTACTGGTCTCTTTAAGGAAATACCAATAGGCAGAAAGGCTTTTTATTCTAGTGTTGTTCAATCCCAGATCTCCTGTGTCCAGCACAAAATACCTTGCATGCACTGTGAAGATTGGCTGGAGATAAGGCTTCGGTTACATCACTAGATGGAGCTCACAACATAAGAAATCTTTGACTTAGAAGAGCCAAATGCTGTTATTGACTAACTGTCTGGTTTAGAAGGAGCTGGTGTGAGAGAGTGGCAAATTAATGTGTGGGGAGAAGGTGGAATGTGAAGTGAATGGAGTGGAGCATGGAGGGTACTAAAGGATGGGGGATGAGGAAGCACAAAGTTGAGAGCTGTTACTTTGGGGTTGCAATTCCGTGAGACACTGCTCTGAGGATCTGCTGTATCCCATATTTCTGGACAGTTTGGGCACCTGTCCTAAGAGTATGTTGTGGGACTATTACTGGTAAGGACAACTGCTACAGCACAATGACATCTTAGCAAGCACAGGTGTATGTGAGCACCTTGTCTCTTCAAGCACATGCCCGTCACACAATAAATAGACAAATAGTCATCTGTTTGCATCAGTTTATTTTAGCCTTTCTTACACTCCAGGCAAGTTGTCTCACTGACATCACTGGGAGGAACATATTTTCTTCATGAGGGAGATGTCCAGATTGATTCCTTTGTATCCACTTTCTGTAACATTCATACCATCCAATCATACTAGGCAGGAGGAAAAGAAGTGTTATGTTCCATTTCTGTCAGTATTAATATCAGAATCAATCAGAGAACTCATCATTTGTCAAGTCACAGAGCAAAAATAATTCCAAATGACAATTGTAACTAAGCAACCTAGCGTGACTAGTGAGCAGGAATGAAAATGAAATTAGTGAAACATTTTAGTAACTGATTTCAAGTAACAAATCTGTTAGATAAAAAAAATCTCCCTCTCTCCAGAGACATGCAAAAGAAGGAATAGAAACTCGCTGAAAGTTATTTGTTGTGATTTGGATGGCCAGTAAACTCTTTGTGGCAGGGATCATCGGGGTCCTCATTTTCTATGGCTGCATTGCATCGAGCACATGGAATGCCTTCTGCCATTGTGAGTATGCATAAAAATACATTCAAACAAATAGAAATGGACTGCAGCCAGATTAAGGTATTGCACAAATATCTTAACATGTGTAGAGTCTCAGTATTACATGTGAGGGGTTGGTATAAGGCACTTGCGTCATGATAAATGTTTAGCAAAATCTCCCACTCACTTATTAATGGATAGATCTTTCATGCGTGGTAATCACATTGTTAATGCACTTCCAATACAAACGATGATGAAATGTCAGTGTGAGAAGCACCAGGACAACTGTGCCAAAGCTCAGCATCCTGATGGACTCCACACAAAACCTAGCCCATGCCTGGGGATATGTGACTGGCGTTGGCTTCACATTTGAATAATATTGTCTTTGCTAGGTATAAATCAAGATGGAAACCTTGTGGGCCAAAATAATTTTTGTCATGCTTGAAATGACTCAAGCAGAATCATACGAAGGATGAATTTGTTCTTTTCTGCTATCTCTCAGCATCCAAGGGGCTTTAAAGCCAGCATGGGAGAGATGGTATCTCTTGCTGCCCTCATATCTCTTTGAAGTTGGCATCTTTCTTAAGCCTTGGGCATTAACATCCTCCTCCACAGGCAGACAGTGACAGCAGCAGCATGTAGAGGCTGTAGTATCATCCTTTAGTTTCTTCAGCAGAGTATAATGACTAGCTCTGTTACCATATCACTGACACAGAGCGTTACTAATTATGATGATTAATGGGTTTGATTTACTTAGAAAGAATAATGTGCAATAATTGTATTGTCAAAGCTGAAAATCTGGAGTTCCAGCTTCAGATCCTGTCAGTACTGTTGTTACAAACCATTTTGTGCTAGGCAAAAGTCATTCAGAGATGTTATTTCCCATATGTTTTAGAATACAAGCTGCCTTGGGAATTTTCCTTTCCACTGATAAGCCTGCTTTGCCATAAAAAAAGCTTTTGGGAAAAATCCTGCCTTATCTTTTCTTTACTGTGCTTAAAATTTTCTGTAATGATGCTTTTATAAACAGTAAGAAATATTTATTATCTTCTATGTGGAAGTAAAGAGGTCTGCTGGGGTTTTTTTGTAGTGGTAGGTGAGAGACAGCTCTTGGTAAAGAATGTGAATGGTATCAGTTCATTTGAAGCTGGACAGGCCCTACAGTGCTGTGTTTTCTGGCTCCCAGGCTACCTGGGACTGCCTAGTGCAGGTCTGCCTGTCTCCTAAGCTTGAACGAGCAATATTGGAAGGAATTGCTTACACCAGGGGAGTTTCATGCTATCCCTGTTCATGTGCCATTTGAAAAAATCATTACAATTGCTTGCAGTATCAAAGTCTCTAAAGATGGTTTGGGCTCCAGTTGAGCTGTCTCAAAGGTAGTATAGTCCCTGTACACCTCTGTGTTGGTTTAACACAGCCTGAGTTTTTTGTGGGGGGAGAGGGGGAGGAAGCCACAGAGGTGGCTTCTGTAAGAAGCTGCTAGAAACTTCCACTGTGTCCGACAGGGCCAATCTCCAATGGCTCTGAAGATCAACATGCTGCTGGCCCAATTAGAGAAGTTGGTAACACCTCTGTGATGACATATTTAAGAAGGAAATCAAAACCACGCGCAGCTTTTTTCCCCGAGAGGTGGCAAGGCGCCGCTGCCAGGACCATCCCAGTGCCAGGTACGACCACGTGGCTGCCGCGGCTGCGTGGCCAACGCGATCTTGGCATGACCCGTGGTGAACTTCGCCTGCCTGGCCGTCTCTAGCCAGCCGTGCCACGGGCAGAAGGGCAGGGGCGGCGGCGGCTTCCCCTTCTCGGCGCTGTGAAAAATGCATATTATAATGTTGGCTTTTCGCAAATATTAACATGGATGTTGAATGTGTATAATGTTAAAGTAGATTTGCTATAAAGCTGTANTACTCTAAAAAGGCGGACCCAAGGAAGAGCCATGCTAAACAGTTCCTATATGTATAATTGTTTATGAATATGCATTAGGCTGATGCAATAGTAAGGGTATGTAAAGGGTGTTTCTGAAGTAGCCAGCGTGCTCTTGCCGAGAGCCAAGGGCACCCAGCGCTGTATTTTTTTGCTTTATTGTCTTTGTCCTCTATTGTCCTCTATTAAACTTTTAAATTTTAACAGGAGAGTGAACCTCGTTTTTCACAGCTCCCCACACGAAGAGAGGCATTGAATGGTGCTGGTGCCATGGCGGCCGCAATCGCCCACGTGGTGGCAGCGGGGGCCACGTGGCCGGTGGCGAAAACACGGTGAGTGATTCCCCGACACGGAACCTATATGAGATCAACTTCTCAGCGCTGCGAAATCCTGCAGAAATCTTTGAACTGGTGGAATTTGTTGGCAATGGTACTTAAAAGCAGCAGGTTTTTTCCTCCTAGTTGGAGAAAGAGGAGGAAGTGAGGACATGTGGAGGAAACCATCATGGTGACACCAAGGTCAGTAGAAAGAAAGAGGGGGAGGAGGTGTTCCAAATGCTGGAGTTGAGATTTCTCTGCAAGCCATGATGAGGATTATAATAAACAAACTGTCTCCTTGTAAATCATGAAGTCCATGGGAGGATGCAGAGATCCACTCGCAGCCCGTGGGAAAAGGTGCTCACGCCAGAGCAGGTGGATGCTAAATAAAAGCTGTAATCCAGTGGGAAACTCAAACAAGAGAGAGGGCCTTTGCTTCCAGAGATAAGAAGGGCCCTTACTTCCAAACTAAAGCAGCCTAAATGACCCACACCATGCAGTTTTGGGAAGACTGTTTTGCCCGTGGGCGGGACTCATGTTACAGCAGGTCAGGTGGGACTGCTACTCGTGAAATTAGAACCACGCTGGAGAAGCTCATGGAAAACTGTCTCCCATGGGAAGGACCCCACAGCATAGCAGAAAAAAGAGACTCCTTTCCCTAAGCAAACTGAAGAAAGATTTTGAGTGAAGAACTGACCAAAACCCTCGCACCCTGTCTCCCTGCGCTGTCGGTGGGAAGGAGGCAGGGGCTGGGGGTGAAAAACATGTTTTAAAGGCTTATTGTATTCTTCATTGTCCTCCTCTGATTCTGTTAATAATAAATTTACATTATACCTTTAAGTTTGAGCCTGTTTTGCCCCTAGAGTGTTTTCTCCTAATCCTTTTCTCAACTCATGAACCCTTCATTACAATTTTCATGAGTACCTGATATTTTAACCAATATCAAACCATGACAACCTCATATCTCTCTAGGACAACCTGGCTGCTTTTCCAGTTTCTTCCCACTACCTAGGTTTGTCTGGCTGTGATTTCCATGCACCAGTTAATTTTCTTAGATCAGCAAGATAAGTTCTTTGCTCAGTAAGCAAGGCGGAAGAGGTCAGATACAAGGCAGCATTTTCTGTGATTCAGAAATCTTTATGTCTTTGTTGATTTAATTATGTCTTCTTGGGAGGAGGAAACATTTGCCAGAGGTAAAATAATAAAAAAATTTCCACATTTCCTTTCCCAGCTGTCATTCTGAGATTCAGGGACTCTGTGCTCACAGCAGCTATAAATAAACTGTACTTAAACCCTAGTGACTATTGTGATCTAGTGAGTGACACAGTCGATACAGCTTTAATCTGTGTATCTCTGCTTCTCCAGGTTCATATTTTGTGATCTATGCTCATGTCAGTACTTTGCATCAGGGTCTGGTAAAGAAATAGCTCACATGTCCATAGCACTGTCTGTTAAGCCTTAATGATGCTGAAGCACTAACAAATTAATTGTTCTGCGATTGAAGGGAAATTAAGGCAGGGAAATATTACCCAAGGCTTCCCAACTGATTGTTGACAGGAATAGCAGCATGGCCCCCTTGGGCACTGAATGTAGCTTTCTAGCTTAAACCTTGTCTAATCTGTGCTGCACATGACATAGGTGGTTGACCTTTCTTCCAAAATCTCCTCATAAGCTGCTGTCCAGAGCAGTTGCCCTTTAATATTGATGCACATGAAGGTCACAGTTGCTTGATCATGATCCTTGATAGGAGGATGGTATTTTTCAGGTACACTTGAGGAAGGAAAACAGAGTTATTTAAAGTATTTAGCAAAGAGTTGTCATAAATCTGTGATTTTTCCAGCCAAGCCCAAGTCTCACTGAAGCCTGAGTGAGATTATACTGAGATTTTTCTGGCTTCAACAAGAGTTGTACGAAGCTGTTATGCTGCCAGCTGTGGTGTGGTGAGATGCTTAATGCATTTAAATAGGTTACATTTCTCCCCACTTCCTGCCCATTGATGGACCAGTACCAGAGGCTTGTTGAGGTGAAGGCCGTGTACCAGGTGTCTGATGTCTTCTGGAAGGCATCTCCACATTTTTTTCTCTGTTTTTGGGTAAAGTCTCTGAGGTGTTGCTACAGAAGAAACACAGTGGGGCCCTGGTTTAATATGTGATCTTTAAGAATGCTGTAATATCCAAGGGGATATTTTGTGGCAGAAAAGACGACGATGTTGAACTCTATGTGATTGCCTACTGTCTCCGTTTTTATCAAGTATCCGTTAAATGTCTTCCCTCAAATGAAGCAGAATCTTCACCATCCTTACCCTCATGCTCCACTGAAAGAGTTAATAGATAATGTTCCTGTTTATAGTCCTGCCAGGATATTTTTAATTACCTGCATTGTTTTATTACAGAATGGTGGTATTTGCTCCGTTAGGCTATTGGCATCTTTGCAGGAAGCAAACAAACCTACTGGCATCCATCAGGCTGAGTAATTACAGAGAGTTTGTTTATTTTTTACAGGTTTCCTGATCAATACTGGCACTAGCTCTGCAGACTGGGCTCCAAGCCTGCCTGCTCATGCAGCCAACTTATCCTGCTGCCTTAGCAGTCAGCTGTTTGGGAGATGATGAGGGTTTGATCATCCTGAAAAAACAGGAGTGGGAGAGATAAATGCTATGGGCTCATCCCCAAGAGCCTAGGCACAGGCAGTGAATGCCCAGACTGTGCCCTGATCTCTTCCTGTAGGATTTCACAGCTCATGGAATCTAGACTTTTGTACCACAGGGAGCTGGGAGGTGCCCTTGTCTGGTTGTGTTTGTGGGTATCTATTTAGTGAAGCCTCCTGGGTTGAACGTGTTTTATGTGCATCCCCCATTATAGGAGGCTGGGTCCACTCACCCAGCTCCTGCGTTTCAGGTCTGTGTTTAGAAAATAAAACTGAAGAATGAGAGCCCAAGTGTAGTCCCCTTCATCTCCTCAGCTTCATATGCTCAATTATACTTGTCCAAATCAGGTGTGAAGTGCTGCCTAGAAGAAGGGAAGCTTTTCGTATTTTAGTAGCAATAAGGTGCAAAGTGGGAGCAGCCTAATCCAAGGCGTGGACACAATGTCACGCTATTTTTCAATCCTTGCAGTGCATTGCTGGGGATTTGTGCCAGCCAGCCATCTTTCTCAGTGAAATACTTCAATTGATGCCTTGATGTGGCTACCTGAAAACAGAGGTTAGACAAAAATAAGAGAATAAAAGTAGGTATTTATTTAAAGGGCCTTCAAAGGTACACCCTGGGCAGTCAAAAGGCTACGAGGGGCTCCACCTAAGATGGATGCTGGGTCACGGGTTCTTCACACTCTTATAAGTTTGGTTCATTTGCATATCAGGGTTAATTCTCCAATTACAACTTCAGTTAATGATGTAATTACCCCAAGTTTGCCCCTCCTCTTCAAAGGCTTTTAGTTTACACATTTTGGGTCCTGGGACAATTGAGGTGTCCTTGAAGAGCAAACCTAGAGAGGTTTGTTATGTCTAACCAGCATGAGAGAACAGTAGTTAACAGACCACATGAAACTTCAGAGTTACACACTAGGCAGTACAGGATTTGAAAAATATAAAAGTTAAAACCTAACCTGACAGACCAAATGCATCCTTAGGAGTGGAAGAAATTGACATAACCATGTGTCAGGAAAATTAATCCACCAACGCTAGAGGTTTATGTCCAAAAAGGAGACAGAGGAGTCCCTTTACTTTATTCGAATAAAGGGAGAGGCCATGGGGCATTCCCCTGGGGTCTCTCTCGAATTTTTGGAGGTCGCAGCCTCCTTTTTATCCTATTTTCCCTATTTCCCGGACCGCATTTCCCTCTCTCTTTCCCCATTGGCTGAGGTACTCAAGAGGTACAGACTTCCCGGAATGCCTAAAAATTCACTCCTACTGTATATCCCCCCCCCTTGTCGGCAGACTTTTGGTATGTTTGAAGATACATATCTCTTTAATTCACCAATCAATGGAATTCCTCCCATTGTCTTCCTTATCTCATAGTGCTTAGCCTTGTCTACCAGCAGGCCCACAGCTTGTTTGTAAAGACAAGTCCTATATTCCTCTCACATGGTAGAAGTGGCATGTTGTGTGTATGCACTCCTTTAATGGCTTGTTCATACAAATGCTCCTGAGTGGGTCACTGCTGTGTTGTGGAGACTAGTAGAAGCAGAAGACCCTATTCAGAAGGAGATGGAAGAAGCTAGGGACAGCAGAAGGTTCTGACTCCTTTTCTAGTGAGGGTAGAAAGGGAAAGAAAGGACCAGACATTGAACTAAGTGGTTTCCATGGTAGAAAGAAACAGCTTCTGTGAGCAGAGACAGAACCTCTTCCATCTGTGTTAGAGTTTAACTGGCAGGTCTTGGATTGTGCAGCCTGACCCTCAGTTGGAATGTGTTCGTTACAGGAGAGCACAGTGTCATCACTGTTTGAGCAGAGAGATGTGGTATAGCCTAATAACAGTGATTTCCTGGAGAGGAAGGAAGATGCAGTGAGCTCTGAAAGGAGGTGGGGTGACTGAGCAAGGATGGGAAAGGAAGAGAATAATTCATATAAATGGCAGTGCTTTAACCCTCCTCTCCAAGGTGTGATGAGGCTGATGCCCTGATACAGGAACATATCTGTGGAGATAACTACAAAAAGTCATATATTCCCTCTCTAAGTGGCTGCCTCCTTTCCTCCCCCCAATGAGAGCCTATGGGAAGTGGAACAAGGCCATATGTGCTGACTTGCTGTTCAAAAGTGCTGTGTTTTGGAAAGTTAGAGCAAAGGTTCATAAATGAATCCAGAAGGTGCAGGAACCCAGCTTGATGGCTGATTGGTATTCAGTTCTGGTGCAAAGTGCTTAAGAAAGAACTTATTAATTTCTCCTTCCACAAAGAGCACGAGTGCGACAGTAATCACAGTATCAAGTCATAAAAATAAAAAAACATCAATTGAAAATAGATGTTAAGACTCTGGAGGGTTCAGCAGGGGAAGATTGTATTAAGATAAAGTAGATTATAACACCGGTGGGCATTAAAGGTTGTCATTGTATGGTAAATCACATCAGGAAATCACAATAGCTGCTCTTTACACAGTCAGGGATAGAAAACTCTGATACAGCACTTGATTTATTCTCTGTCCCTGTTACACCATCACTAGCAAACATGTAGGTAGAAAGAGGAGAGGAAGGAGGGAGAGACTTGTGAGCTAGACTGGATTTCTGAGCTGTGGTTTTGGGGAAGTTGGGTAGGACTGGGGTAGTGCCAGACACATTCATCCCTTCCCCTTCTGCCAGTTGCTGGGGCTCTGCACAGGTCCTGCATTGCAGAAGCTTCCCCCAAAACACTTTGCTCCTGTGGGGTAGCAGTAATGATCTGAGTAGAATCCACACGGTTCTAGAGCTGGATGTCCCACAGGGAGCATCTTGTGCTCCCTTGCTGATGGAGACTGCCAGCTGGGCTCCTCCACTATGCAGAATGTCTCATTGCCCCCACAAAGACAACATCCCATCAGCAGTCGCCAGTCCCAAATATGTGCACATCCAGCCTGGAACATTCCCCAACCTAATCCGTAGCATCCCAAAAGTGTCCCAAGCACACCTGCATACCTCTCAGCTGTCCAAACATTTCTGAAACTTGCCCTCTCTTTTCTCTGCCCAAAGTAAATTGCCAAAATCTCTTTATTCCTTGCTTAGCAGTTACAATCCAGGAACAATGCAAGAACCTATTTAAATCTGCCAGACGTCTCCTGATGGGACTTTAGACATTACATAGCTTGAGCAAAGTCCTTTCATTGTTGGAAGTATGTTGACAAATGGGCAGGACAAGGGCTACTGTCTCTCTCCTCCCTGGCCAATGCTTTATGTGCATCTTCCCAGGAGTGTGACCCAGTTCTGTCTCAGGTATGGATTAAACTAATACCAAAAATCACCTCCATTCCCATTTTGCAGCTGAGTGCTTTCAAACTCCTGCCTATTGTAGTTCTGTATCCTTGACAGATATGCAGTTGAAAGTTACTTTGTATTCTGCCCCAGATCTAAAGTGTTGACCAGATAGCCTTACCAGCAAGAGGTGGGAAAAATCATAGACAGGTCCTGTGATTTTCTTTTGTGCAGACACTACTGACACCTGCAAAAAGGTCTTTTGCTAGTGCAGCTTGTGTGGCTTTTGCAGATGGTTTAACTGTAGCAACACTGAATTCCTCCTAATCATCAGAGAAGCCTTGGCAAAGATTGGAGCACCGTTGTCTTCCTTGCACATGGACACTGATCTCCTCTGTCGCCATCAGAAGTGTCTTGGACACCCGAGGTGCTGTCCTGTTAAACTCTGTGACTGACAGCAAGGTCTGTTAGAATCTCAGACTGATCCTCAAATGAGGCAAGAGCGTAACAGCCTTGGCTTTTTTGTGGTGCAGTTACATTAAAAACTTTCCCCAAAACACCGTTTTTTTCCATCTCGCTTTTTCAGATCAAGCAAATGTTGTTTTCACAGTTCTCCCTCCAAACATTGTTTGGTGTGGAAAGCTGTATGGAAGCCGTATCTCTCCACCTTTGCTAAACTTGCACAAATGTCTCTTGTATAAATGTGCTTCTACAACTAAAATGTATGCTTTTTTCTGGTCTTAGCACCCTCCTCTCTCTAGTTCCAGATGAAGAGTCAGTATGCTGGTTTCATTACTGTTTCTGAGTATTACGAACCTGAGAAATTAAGGTGAAGGCATATAAAGTATAACAGGCTTTTGCTGAGATGAATGTTAGCTTGTGTAGATTAACAGAGTAAGTTGTTTTACTGCCTAATATGCACATTTAGAAACAATTTTAGAGTGTGAAAACATTTAAAAGGAATGGTAATTTCAAGCTGAGGGAAGTATGTTTGTTTAGAGAATAAGAAAGCCAGGACTGACTAGGTAAGAAGTGAACTGAGTTAATTCTGATTCTTCTGGTTCAGCTGCATTGCTCTATTTGTTAAAGTATTTCAGATCTTTTGCCTGTTGCACTGCTTTATGAGCTCTCATGTGGTGGAGGGGGAAGAGAAATAAGACTCAGCTTTGCTAAAGGATGTCAAGGGACATAACGAGAAGAATAGAATGAAAGCTGAACAACAGCCAAAGAGCTGGAATGAGGATAGAATAGCAGGCTGCATATTGCTAACAAACCACTGTTATTAAACTGCATGATTTCAGCTAACTTGCTAAGTCACAGTTTCCCCAAGAACAGCCTGGATTCACCCAGGTGCTGAGCTGTGTTCAGAATCTGAGCCTGTTGTGGGCACTGAGTCTGTTTGCATGTTCTGCCAAAATCATACTGCCTCTCCTGTTAGAAGCAGAAGAATTAAGTCAGTTAAGGAAAACCTGACTCTCAGTTTGCCCCGATACTTCTTTTCCCAAATATTTAAGTAGGTGCATTTTGCTGGTACAGAGGTTTCTTGAAGAAATTGGAAGCTTCACGCACAGGCACTCAGAGGAGTCAACATGAACAGCTACGCACTTCTGTGCCCTTCAGCTGAAACTGTTCTATATGACTGTCTTGGGGTGACTTTATGATGTTGTATCCCATGTCGCCTGCCCTATGCCCAGATATAAATACTGTGCCTTTCTGTCCCTTTAAAACTGGGAGTGAGAGAAAGAAAAAAACCTGAGCGTACTTTTCAAAGCAGTCTGTGCTCCAAGGTCACTACTCCTCTGCATGCTTCTACACGGCAACAGCGGAGGAACCACCCTTCCTTTTTTTCCCTGCATTTTTCAGTTTTTTCTCAGGAGAGAGACACAGATTTAAAATTCTTTGCTGTTTAGCCAGCTCACTAGCTGAGGCAAGAACTTTCCTTGGACTGTTTCTGCTCCGGTCTGGATCACCAGCACTGGGAGGCCCAGGCCATGGCCTGGAGGGGGGCCACACCCCAGCTCTGGAGAGAGAACAGCCACACCTACAGAAGGACTTTGAATTTTACCAGGTTCTCTCCAAAGCAAGAGGTTTTATTATTTAGCATTATTATTCTGTTCCTGATGGGTGCCGCGCCGGGGTTTAGCATTCACAGCGGCTGGCTTCTCCAAAGAGACAGGAAGGACTCCATGTGGTATTCCAGCAATAAGTTTATTCCAGTATTTCACACGTGGGTTCCCGTGTGGTATTCCAGCAATAAGTTTATTCCAGTACTTCACACGTGGGTTCTCGTGTGGTATTCCAGCAGTAAGTTTATTCCAGTACTTCACACCCGAAGGACCCAGTGACAAAAGCCCAGGGCAATGGGAAACTTAGGATTTTATACGGGAGCAGGGGAGAGCATCGGGGACCAATGGTTTGAGGGCTGGGGGGTGGGACATAGGCAGGGCCTTGGCATATAAGGAAAAAAGGGGCAGGGGAATGCATGGGCCAGTCAGGGAAACAGAACTGGGGTACATTTGCATGGGAGAAAGAAGCATCCTGGGAGGCCTCACCCTAAGGTGGATCTCTCAGGGTCTGTCCGTCTAGGGGAGTCTCTTTTTTTCCGTCAGGATATTTATTGACTCCCACACGTTTCCGTGTGTTTTGTTAAATAGAGGTGGGGTTTTTTTTGTCTTTCACATTGCTTTGAGAAATATTTCTTTCCCGGGGGGTGGAGGGGCAGGTGTAACCTGCCTCCTATCAGAGAACATCCAAATTCGGACTTTCCTTGGGATTTGTGTCAAACTGGGACAATGACTTATGTGGTCAACAGCAAAGGAATAACTGCTCAAGCCACTGAATTTTTATCAGAATTTTACATCCAGTACAGATAAACTCAGTAAAGAGCTCTGAATAATGACTCCACTTCTGGAAACACTGTTTTCCATCATGGTGGGATCACAACTTGGTGTATATTTATCCTTATACAACTCTGTGAAATGTGACAGTGCCAAGAAATTGCATCTGGTTTATACAAAGGAAGCTAAAGAGGAGACTTGATCACAGTCTGTAAGTACAACGAAAAGATTTCTGATAATAGAAAACTCATTAATCTAGCAGACGGTGGCCACAATGAGATCAGTGCCTGTAAGTGTATACAGTCTGACTCATGCTGGGAATAAAATGTAAATAAGGAGATAATTAGGTACTGGAGCAATTTGCCTCAGATTGTGGTGGATTGTCTCTTATCAGGAGTCTTTAAATCAGGCTGGGGGTTCCTCCAAAAAGTGTATGATCTGTTAGGTGGCCTGGTTTGCTGAAGGAATGCGGTGGTCTTTCGGCTGTAGCAGCTGGGAGCCTTGCTTTTGTTTCCACATCACCTCTACCTTCTTCTGGCATTATACAAGGTGTTATAGAGGGACTGTGAGTAATGTCCCACAACATCCTTAAAATCAGTGGTTGGTTGGTCATCAACATCAAAGGGATCAGCATTTTACTCCTTGTTTCATTGGTGAATTTGTTTCCTCCAGCCTTTGTCTATGGCATGATGGTCCTGACAGGAGAGCTGTGCCTTGTGTCCTTGTACTCTTCTGCTGGTTGGGCAGGGACTGGTCTTCACCCATGTGAAAACCATTTCTAAGCTTGCAGCTAATGAAAGTCTTTCCATGCAACTGCAGTGTGTCCTGAACTGGACTCTGGCTATCCATTACAGTTCTGTTTCTCTATGAATATTTTTATTAGAAACAGCTGAGAAGCTTCAGGTCAAAATCCTAGGGCAAGAAGAGAAAAGTTATAATCGAGAATAGAACATCCAGAAGTGGTTCTTTGAAGTTTTCCTGAGCTCTGTATGCTTTCCTGACATCAGGAAGCTGAAGAAACTGTCTAGTCTAGTTTATTTCTATCTGCTTCATGTAAACTACTTTCCAGTTTTCTGAGCATTCTGTCTTGCTCCTTCAGGGGGGATTCCTACATGATTTTCATAGGAAATTTCCCTCTGAATCTTGTACCAGACCTGTATTCCTCATATGCTGGGAAGTATAGCATACATAAAACTGCATATGCAAATAAAATCATGAGGCTGTATGTTTGAGGCCTTAGTTCCATCATCTCCTGTTCTCAGAAGCCTAATGAGCTGTGTTATTAAACGGCTCTACATTGTTACCTTGTGTTAATGATGAACATGGCCAGTGGGCAAGGAGGAGCTAAACTTCCCAATGGTATTGATTTCTTCTGTGCTCACAAATCTGGATTACATTGCTGACAGGGAGTTGGTTTAGCACTTTAGTGACTGCCCAGAGCCTCATCCCACCCAGGGAAGGCAAATGTGACTACAAAAGTTGCCACTAATCAGGCAAAGGAAGGAGCTGAGCACATCCACCTCAGAGATAATGTATGCTGTGTGTTTTGAATCCAGCCTAAGAACTCTAAGGTGGCGAATTTCTCTGGAGATGCTCCCCTTGCTCAGGCCAGGTTCCTGCTCTGTTGGACACTGAGAGACTTGCTTCCCAGAGAGTGTGTGGTTCAGGTAGGGAAGATGGGCAGTGGAGAGGTGGAGAAACAAAGGTGTGCACTGACTTGTTCGTCCATTTTATCTCACCTTGGGTGGCCGGAGGGTGGTTATTCCAGCTCAGCTGTTGCACCTTATATTGTTAAGCTGCAGTTCATTACATGTGTGAATGCCAGGGTGTGCTGCAAGGCAGTGACTGGGAACCTGAGGCTAATAAGGTGCTCATAGTAACACCCAAGCACGTACCTGATTATTGCAGCCCTCCTGAGGAGGGCTAGCCATGACAGGGACATGTCAGATCCTGCTCAGAGGGCAGAAGCTATGAGTCAGCACTTGGAAACAGAAAAACTAACAGAGAGTTGTCCTCATTACTGAGTGGCAAGTTTTTGGTAACTCCCATTCCTGCTGGCTCTGAGGGAAGGAGGCAGTGTCCAAGTATTTCCCTCTTCTATGGCCAGTTTTGATTTAGGAGGAAGGAGCGGGAAATAATAGTAGTATGAGAGACAGGTAATGCCATTATGATGATATAAACCTAACAGGCACATCCTGAGTGACAGAATGAGGCTGAACTCTGTCTGGAGTGTGGCAGAATGGTACCTAACTTTCCATTTGCCTCCCTTGCCTCATAGTGGGATGTGCTGTAGGGAGCTGGAGCACCAGCAAGGGGGTGACAGGGCTGTGAAGGAAATAAATGTACCTGTACAGAGGTTGGGGCCACTGCACTGAAGGGTTACATGCATCCCTAGACATCTATTCCCCCTTGCTAGCACACAGCTGTTAAAAAAGCAGAGAATGGAGTGCCTTGTTTAACCCTCTAGAGCCTCTCTTACGTGCTGAGTTGTACCACTCTGACATGTAGACCCTTTAAAGTAATCTACTTTATTGAATCATAAGACTCCAGTTTGGAGACATGGGAAGAGAAGCAAAGACAATTGAAGAAATATGCTCAAATATGAAATATGAAGAAATAGGCTGTGGATCAATGGAAGAGCCAGGAGCAGAATTCAGTAGTCACAGCTCACCTGCTTGTGCTTCGCATGTTTAAAACAGCTGAGAACATTGGATATGTTCTCTGGGATGGGGCAGTTGTCTTGGTGTATCTTTGCACCTTGTGTAGCCCAGAGGAGTCTTGGCTCGCTGGTTAATGCTGCTGCTGCTGCTCCCACAGTGTGAATAGCACTATTTCACCAAGCCAGAACTATTCTTGTTTGTCAGAGCATCATATTTCAGAGCAAACTTGGGTCTGAGGGAAGGGTAAGTGTCAGTGCTTCATTTCTCTTGACTCATCATTTAATCTTTCTGGTTATGAGCCCTTGTCCTTGCAGTGCACTGTTAAGAGGGAGCATAAGGCCATCCAGCCTTCAGTGCCTCTGTCTCATTCTATTTCTCTAAGCTGTGAGCAGCATGGGACTTTGTGTAAGGCCTTAATGATGCCCAAGAAAAGGTTGACTTAAAAAATAAAAAACTCCTTTGTGATCCGTGCTGTAGATGAAACAACAAATGGATAATAAAAGGGCTGGAGACTGAAGGTGAATCCTCCCCTTAGATTAAGGGACATTAAATCCCTTGGGGGATGTGTAATGTATGAGGCTTCATTATTCTTCTGGGGACAAGCGGCGTATGATCCCTTGGTCAGAGAGATAAAAGGATCATAAACTCAAATGGCTCCACATAGTCTGTGTGACTCAGATGGCACCAGAGAATGTGCTGGAGGTAGCTAGATATAGATACAGCTCAGCCTGCCTTGTGCTGTGAAAACTGTTCCTGTGACACTGGAAATCATATTGTCCCCATACTGTCCTGTGTTCTCAGGGCAGGTAGGTACACTCTGTCTGTATGGATGGCTTAGGTAGGGAGACGGTCTTCTGGAGGCAAGTCAAGGGCCCCAGAAGAGACACATATCAGAAATAAACCCAGGTCAGGAGGTCTGTGACCTCTTTCTCACAGTCTCAGGTACTCGCTCCTCTCCTGTGCAGTCATTCCGGGTGTTGCAGCTCATGCCCACCTCGGCTTTCTTCCCACAGAGGCCCTGACCCTCACCCCCATCTCTCTTGCACCTACCGAGTCTTTTCCACTCTGTGATGTACAAATATGTTTGTTGTCTCTACTTCCAGCTTCTGAATCCTTTTGTTCATTTGATATTTGTTTTTTGCCAAATTTTCTGCTGTTCCAAGAGCTCCCAACACATCCTCCATCTTTCCTGAGCTTTGGGAGCACATGCTTAACCTGTAATCATCATGACTCAAAGTGACAACGGTGTCTGTCCATGAAGCAAAAGAAATAATGTGCTTTGTTCTGCTGCTCCCTATTCAAAGATAAATTGCTTTTCTTTCCTCTAAGAGCAGAAGCTCACTTCTTTACTTTACCTCTCTCCCTGGTGCCTAACACAGATTTAGGACAAATCCCATTCTCTGGGTTTTTTTTACTTTTTTGTGTTACTGGGGAACCTGACATATCTCTTATCATTGAGTTGTAGATCAAAGACAGACAATGTATGCTCTTGTATTCTGTATATCTTGTATACTTGCACTGCATAGAGGAGTGTGCATCTGCATCTTCTCTATTTCTGCCGTACCTGTAGATTCCAGACACACTTAATCTCTGTGTTTGCCCCTTCTCTTTGTGTATGCTGACCTGTTGCACATGTATTTTTCTGAACTTGGGTGTCTCTATGGGCTCTGTGTAAGGTCTTGTGTGGTTTTGTGTCCTTGTTGGTCTGGAGTACTCGTATCTACGCGCCTGCATTTTTTGGAGGAACAGCTTGGCTCCTGCTGAGGTGTCAGCTTTAGGTCAGAGTACAAACTCCAGTGCTGTATAGTGACATGCTGCAGATTGTTTTATATTTCTTGAACTACACGGCATCACCTTTCTCCTCTGTAGTGGAGCTAGGCTTGATTCCTTCTGCCCATGGCAGCTCCTGAACAATAAAATGTCCTTGCCTTCAAAACCATGCAGCTGTCATACCTGGAAGTGAGTAACACCTACCACAAAGCTAGCCAGTGGGAAAGCAGTTCCTGAATACTGCTCACACTGGGAAGCCCTGCTCAGCTCTGTGAGGCACTGTAATTTGTGGCTTTGAAGCAGGACCACCTCATTTACTAAAGACCCCAAAAATATGTCTGTCATTTTGCTTTACTTCCATGGCTTTGAAGTTCTGAGAAATCCCAGATGGATTGTCCACCCCCTGCTCACTCTGTCTCCACATTTTTCCTTTGCTTCTCCTTCTGCCTCTGCGAAGATGTCACTATGATGAAGCTCTTGATGCATTCCTGGGTGACTCTCAGCTGGTGCTGATGGATTGCTGCGCTCTTTGCTGCATGCTCCAGTTGTCTCTGCAGTTCAGTCTGCTGGACTGACAGGGTCCATAAATCATTCCTGGAAGGAAAGGTGCTCCAAGAGCTCTGGCCCCATTTGGGATGTGCTCACAGGACACAGCCTCACATATACCACTTGCTCGTAAACAGTGGCAGATCAGTGTGGATGGGGATCTCAGATCTGGCTGCCAAGCCAAGCTCTCATATGCCCCCATCTGGGTTTGAGAAAGCTGGGTTAGAAGGGTTGGGAACTTGCTGTTTCTCCTTCTGCTGTTTCATTTCTTGCACAGAATTGAAAAAGAAAGAGCTGCAATCTGAAGAAATTGTAGAGGAGAATTGGGCCAGTGGCTTATGCATCATGCAGGCAGCTGTGGAACCTTTTCACAGAAGTTGTGGATAGCAAGCAGGGAAAGGGAAGAGTTTGGATAGTGCTGCTACCTTTTGCTTAGTCCTCCCTTTGCATTTTTTTTTGTGTGGAATAGAAGGAGCTGAAAAGCATAGTGAAGAAAGAGCCTTGGGGGAAAGAACAAAGGAATCCTAGCAAGGCAAGCAGGTGAAGCTGCACATTCGACTATCCCAGAATGCAAGATAGTCATTGCCTGTGTCAGGAATTTGCCAAGGATATCCTTGAAAGCCTCTGCAGCAGAGGTACTTCATCCTCCTGGTACACCATGGGGATGGCACAGACACCATCAATTGTTCCTGTAAAGCATCCAAACATCTTCCTTGCAAATCCTGAAGTTATTTAATGGAAATTCCCCGGTTTCTTTACCTCTGGGTCTCATCGGGATAATGACAGCTTCACATACCTCTTTTACCACCATACCAGCTGTGGTCTTGTGAACATCTGAAGTGCTCCCCAACAATTGGGGGCCACCATTTTCCACAGGGTGGCAGCAGCATGCTTTTAATTTCCATGCTGAGGGATCCCACTTGGGTGCTTCTCTGTCAAGGTTCTGGCTGAGATTAATCCTAAAAAAAGAAATATTTCTAGAAGGGAGAGAAGGAATTTGCACATACTCCATGCAGGCAGCATACATCCCCAGATGAAGCATCCTGACAACGTTAAAAGACAGCAGGCAGAGCTTCAATGAAGGATGTTCCCACTTCTTTCCAAGGCAGCATGAACTTGCCTTCCACATTAACCCTACTGGTTGATTCCACCCTGCACAGAAAGCCCTCAGGGCAGGAGAGAGATTTAGTTTCTCAGGGCCTGAAACCGTGAAATGACAGCTGAAATTTTTATTTTTACATCTTGGTTTGAAATGATGGTGAAAATTCTCAACAAAAATACCTCATGAATATTCAATTACAGTGCCAGCAACACTTTGCAGTCATGGATTATTTATATATGAAATAACCAAAGCTTCATAAATAATAAAGTAGCAGCAATCTCCGCTGTGTTTTACGTTCCCCATATCCAGCATGGGGGTGGGAAGGATGTGTCTTTGTAGCACATTTACATGCTGTCTAAGCCCCTTGCAGGCTGGGAGCACTTGGGAGGACAGAGGCAGCAGAACAAAGCGTGCAGATGAGGGCACTGGAGGTGTGGATGCGCACAAGGAAATGTTTCCTTTGCTCCAGTGCTTGTGGGTGCCCCTGGCTACAGAGAATTCATGGTATAGCATGAAACATGTCTGGTTTTGAGGGCAGAAGTGGGAGCATGGGCAGAGGGAGAAAACTTTCAGCCAGGATATGTTGCTTGTGGGCAAGCAGATCAAGCATTTGGCTGCCTTTGACTTGGTGTAGCTTGATAGCAGCTGTCTGTGTGGCTGTAAACATATGGGATATCTCCATAATGGACTGCTGTCACTAGCAGCACATCAAGTGGTTTAAGGAAAGGAAGACCTCATTTCTCAGACTTGGCCCTAATTGATCCATGCTCAGTGGTTTCAAATCATCCCAAAAGCTCCATGTTGGCAGAGCTAATGATCCCCTCTTGGAAAGGCTCGGGTTGTCCTAAGTGGGCACAGGTAAAGGACAGGGCATCCCTCTAGCCAGAGCAGCACCCACTTGCACACTTCTCTCATTTAAGTAAAGCTGTGCTTTACTTCCCAGGACAAATCTCTCCCTCCCATCTCCCAGCTGAACAATGGGCATGTGCTGCACAGCTTGTTATACCAGAAAGAAGCATGATTCTGGGTAATATATAATGGAGCTCCTCTCCTGCAGCCCAACCCCCTGTTCAGTCAATAATAAAGCGGAATAACACTCATTTCTTTATCACCAGGCAGCAACATGAGCAGCTGATCTTTGCAGACTCCACTGCTCTCAGGAGAAAGGTTCTTCTGTCCAGATGCCTTTGCTGGGTACTCCCCAGTCATATGGGGATGAAGAGAACTGAGCCCTCCGTTCCCCACGATCTTTTCTCCTTTGCTGAAGGTTTATGCTGAAGTCCTTCTCCCTATTGCTCCCGCTAGGAAGGACTAACTGCCAAATCCCTGAGGGATGATTCATCACTCCAGTTCGGTGGCAGCATATTTATCCCCCCACCAGCCCACCCAGCAAGAGAAAAGAGATAAATTGCTGTCATCTCTTTTTATGGGACATATAATCAGGTGGTAACATGGAGCATTGCCTCGGCTCAAAGTCATTCAGGATGAATTATTCATTCCCTTAAAATGTCTTAAAAAGAAAGGGAAACTGTCTCCCTGCCACAGTATCTCTTCCTGGCATTGCTGAAGGTGCTGGCTTTGGTTGAGGAGTCTGATACTCAGCACGGAGTATGGAGAGTTACCCACCTGGTCCCAGGACTTTCTGCAGCTCTCCAATGGCTGACACAGCACTTGTGCACTGTTCCCAGGGATGAAGATGAATCCCCCTGCTCGAAGTTTGGGAACAGGCATAAATGTTTCTCAGTGTCCTCCTGAGGGCTTGTCAAAGGGGCTTGGAGGGGCCGAGGCCTTTCTGGGCTGTATCTTTGCACATGGCAGAATTTTACCTCCTCTTTAGGGTCCTCATTGATTATCCCCATGGGAAGACCTGTCCCATGAAAGTTGTCCCCTCTACAAAGAAAACCTCCTACAGTAAGCTCAAGAAGGCCATGGTTCTCTGAGAAAAAAGACTGGGGTGAGCTTTTCTGGGGGATCCTGTTTGGTTTTGCACGGCCTGTTTTTTTGGTAGCAGGAGGGCCACAGAGGAGCCTTCTGTGAGAAGCTGCTAGAAGCTTCCACCATGTCCAGCAGAGCCAATCCATGGTGGCTCTGAGGATGGACATGCTACTGGCCAAAACTGGGCCAATGAGAGATGATGGTAATGCCTTTGTGATAACATATTTAAGAAGAAATCAAGACAAGAGTAGTGGCACAGTTTTAATTCCAGCTAGAGAAGAGGAGGAGGTGAGAACATGAGAGGGAAACAACATGGAGACACCAAGGTCAGTGCAGGAGGAGGGAGAGGAGCTGCTCCAGGCACCAGAGCCGAGATTCCTCTGCAGGCCGTGGTGATGACCATGGTGAAGCAGCTGTGCCCCTGCAGCCCATGGGGATCCACCCACAGCCCCTGGGGATCCACGGGGGAGGCAGAGATCCACCCACAGCCCCTGGGGAAGGTGCTCACACCAGAGCAGGTGGATGCCTGGAGGAGGCTGTGATCCAGTGGAAGACCTGGTGGAGAGAGAGGCCCTTGCTTCCAGGCTGGAGCAGCCTGTCCTTGGAGGACTGCACCCCGTGGCAGAGTGACCCACGGCACAGCAGTTTTGGGAGGACTGTGTGCCTGTGGGAGGGACTCACATTGCACAGTTTTGGGAGGACTGTGTGCCCATGGGAGGGACTCACATTGCACAGTTTTGGGAGGACTGCTGCTCGTGAGAGTGGACCCACACTGGAGAAGTTCACAGAGAGCTGTCTCCCATGGGAGAGGACCTCACGGTCTCACAGGGGAACAACTTCTCTCCCTGGGCCAAGCAGAAGAAAACCTCAGGTGACAAACTGACCAAGATCCCCACCCCCTGTCTCCCTGCACTGTCAGTGGAAAGGGGGGGGGGTTTGAGGGAAGTAAAGGTGTTTTTAAGGGCTTATTTTACTTCTCATTATCCTCCTCTGATTTTGTTAGTAATAAACTCACTTTCTGTCTCTAAGTTGTGCCTGTTTTGCCCTTGCAGTGTTTTCCCATGGTCCTTATCGTAACTCATGAGCCCTTTGTTAAATTTTTCTCTCCTCTGCTCAGCTGTGGCAGGGGAGGGTGAGTGACCAGCTTTTGTGGGTGCCTGGCGTTTGGCCAGTGTCAAACCATGAGAGAGCCTCAGAAGCAATTGTCTAACCATGGCTGTGCCTCTGTCCTGCAGGAGCAGGGAATATGGCTTTTCAGGGATTGTCTTCTTGCTGCTTCCTCCTCCGTATACAAGGAGAAGTGATAGTTTCTGATACCTTAAATCCTAATGTCCTTGTTTTGGGTTCCTCAGTGGGAACTAATCAAAGCTTTGACTATTTTCTTCCTAAACCATCTTATATAGTAAAAAGGTTTCTTGAAGAAGGCAAGGTTTCTATAATAGCCCTGGAAGAACAAGTAGCAGCTTGGAAGCGTGTCTGAGGCTGCTGAGTCACCGGAGAGGAATTATACATCTCCCATGAACTAGGTTTTCCACTAAGGTTTACTTGTCTCACCAAAAATTTTACCCAATACTCTTTCTCAGTATTTTTAGCATTTTGTTGAAAAATATGGGGGTTTTTTACCCACTGGAAAATGGCTTTTAATTAAAAATTTTTTTAGAAAATGTTAGTAATTGGCAAATATGGATTTTTCATTATTCTCCATCTGGTTATTTGGAGTAGTAATCAGCTTTTTATATTTACCAAACCAGAACTTTTCAGGGTAAAACATTGTTTTGTTTGTTTGTGTATTGAAAAATATTGCGATTCTGTACAAAGTGTTGAAAGAACTGTAGATCAGCTTTTTAATTTTTCCTTCTCAGCTAGCAAGGAAGAAGAAAAATGCTCCTTATACAGAGAAAAATCGTCTGTATCCACTTTCTCCATGTAACTGATTTGATATGCATCTTTTTCCAGAGGAATTATATTGCGAAACAGAAGCTGCTGGGAAGGAGAAAGATTCTGTGTCATTATCACTTGGCGCAGGAAGAGAAAAAGAATCTGTGTATATTCCAGTGGCTTTCAGGTAGGAGATACAGCACACAGCACAGGTGTTTCTGGGATTGCATCGTGGTTTCGTTTGTGCTGTTCATTCTTTTTAGGGAGTGACTGTTTTTTATTTGCTTTCCACTCATTTATCCTCACTTTAAATCCAACAATAGGAAAAAAATTCTTTCTGCTAAGAGCAAGGCCACATGTCTGAGTTCCACTCAGGAGCCCGCAGAACTAGGGCAGGTCCCCTTTGCCACACAGGTAATTCAATTTACAAGGAGTTTGTAAGGAAATGGTGAATGAAACAAGAAATTTTTACGTCCATGGAGAAATTAGTTCTCAAAAAACCACTGCTGAAAGAAGTAGGGAAGGAAAAATGAGCAAAGTGAGAAATGTTGTAAACACATTAAGCTGGGCTTCTCTACTTCAGTGTTTGGAGCCGTCTCTGCTATAAATTGTATTGATTAAGAAACTTATTTGAGCTACCTGCTGCTATCAGTTACTTTCCACTTACTGCTTTCTTTACCTGCTGGGCAGTTGATGGTCTGACAGTAGTAAAAACCCAAGTCTTCTTAACCTATAGCTCATGAGAGCTGGAGAACAGAAGAAAGTAATTTCTACTACTGCTGTTTCCTGCTGGAAAGACAAACAACCCACATGGCTTTTTCTAATGTCTGAATTTGGAATGGGAGAAGTCTGTAGCCTGCAATTCTTGACTCTTCCTTCAGGTGCTCTGATGAGGAAATGATTGGCTGGTTTTGCTGATTCTTTCTATAGATCTCTCTCTCTATATATAAAGATAAAAAATAAAGCAAAGTCTAGCTTCTTTTTTCCAAAGTCAGACCTCCAGTATCCGAGCAGCCCACAGGATTCTCTTGGCTACAATCCAGTAAAATGAAAATGAACATTCAGGTTGTTGAAAAGGCTTTGAAAACCTCAGTCTAAGCCTTTAAAAGTCCATTTATTTTCTCACTGCCCTGACTCCAGGTCAGCTTGGGCTCTTGACTTCATGAAGTGCTTTAAAACTACCTTGAATTTCTCATCTTTCATCCTATGGGAGTTTTCTTTTCTCTGCCTTTTTTCTCTGACCCTTCATAAATCCTTTTTCCCCCTTACTGCACAAAACCAGGCAGAGATGCAGGGCAGAGGCAAGGCGAGGGTGCGCCTGGTTCAGAAATGTGTCCCTGGTGTGTCCTGCAGCCACATCACCTCAAGCTGTTGTCAGTTCTTGTGTACTAAGCAAAATTGGGCTGGATGGTAGATGCTGAAAGAAACCTGATTTTACGGGAGACAGTACTGGGAACCTGTGAGCTTTGTCTGCACAAGGCTCTGAAGTGTGATACCAATTGGCTTGGTCCCAGTGTTACCATGTGGTATGAAGGATGAGTTGAGGAACCAGTGATTTTGCTCAAAGGTTGCCCATTTCTGTAGTATTTGCTGTGAACTTCGCATTATTTCCTCTTCTGGAGATCCTAGAGGAACAAAATGCCACAAGCTATTTTGTTGTGCTGACAAGTCAATTCCAGTCTTTCACAGTTGCAGTGAAAAGCTTGAACATTTGACCCAGGTATGCTTATAAAAGCTTCCTGTTTTCTAAGCCAGTCTTACGAGTTATAAAGTGTTTGACTTAGATTTGAATTCAAGAGACTTAAAGCAGTTCTAAAACCACCTGGCTGTCAGCAGTCCCTGTGCCTGTATGTATCCACTGACCTTGGTGCCCAGACACTGATACCACAAAGAGACAGGGAGATCTGAGTACTTTCTAGAAACAAATCTCTCAAAGGCATTTGTCAGTAGGATCCTGAACTGCTGGACATATTTGAAAGATCAGGTGTCTACTGACTATACAAGTGCTAGTGTCAGTGGTATTTTGGAGGATGCTTCATGAGCTGGAAAATGTGGTATAATCCTTTGTGCCTGACTGAAGCAGTGCCCTGGCAGGCTTCTGGAATATGCAGCTGGAGCACACTTAGCAGGGCTATGCAACTTCATTCTTGACCTGGCAGGCCAGACATCTCAGGGCATTTTTACTTTAGGGCGCTGTTTGTAATTTCTTGTGTTGTGACCATAGTTCAATATGGTGCGAAGGCACTAGCAGTCCTTCTGAAATCTTCTCCTTTTAGCTGAATATGTGGGTCTTTAATTTTTTCCTGGTCTTTTGTACAAAGGGCTCTTGTGCTATTTTCTGCTGAAGTGACAGCTGCATTGTATTTACATGGACAAAAAGAGACTTTTTAATGTAAAAAGTTTAACATGACTTTTTTTTGCAAAGACATATGTGACATGCTAAAAAAAAGGCAGTCTTATTCTGGGGTGATGGTAATTTATTTTCACTTGTTAGGAGTGCAATATGAACTTGTTAATTTGATAGTGTATATGAGTGTTATCTTTCTATTTTAAATTGTGACAAATTCACCCCAAGAAATCTCACAGTTGCTGCTCAGCATCTTTGCATCTTGAAAAGTCATTGTGGTAAAGGAGATTTGACTCAGATCTGTCTGGTGCAAAATTAATCACTCTTCATACATGAGCTAAAGGAATTTGCTGAGGTCCTTTATGAGCAAGGCACAAGTATGGACTGTGTCACTGATTAATATTCTGAATCTGCCTGTCAGGGAGCAATGAAATTCTCATGTGGAACAATACACTGGCACATGCACAGGTCTTCTGCCAGTTCATTTGCCTGGGGTGTATATCTCTCAACTGCCACATTAAAATTGTAATGTCTGTAACAAGTCCTGAAATTACAGCCATGGGCCGTATTCCTTTGACCTTCTCTGTGTTCTGTTTGGATTCATTCCCTCTGCACACGTAGCCAGGCAGCCAGAATGTAAATAAATGCTCCCCACCTGGCAGGTGCAGAAAGGTTAGATTTGCATAAAGGGGCTGGTGTAAATTTCTCCTGTTTGTTGTCACCTCTTCCCTCCAACTGGGAATTTCAAGGCAGAGATAAATGTCAGCTGGAAATGGCACTTCAGTGTCAGCAGTTAATCTCTTCATGCTATGACCCTTTGTGCTGCTCTTTGCCACACGGATCAGCCAATCTCCTCTTGTATGAACCTCTCATTACTGGCTCTTCTGTTGCTGCTTTGCTTACATTCTTGACTTTCCTTTTATGTTTTCTGTTTGTGAATTAAACTCTTCTCATCTGGTAAGTCACTCTGCTGAAATGGTTGTGCTGAAACAACAGCCTGCTACCTGTTTCATTCCCTCAATGGTTCAGTGTGTCTCTGCCCTCTGTTCCTGAGCCTACATGGGTGAAGAATCAGAGAGATTCTTTTTATGTGGTTCATCCTACAGCAATCTTGCTCAGGAGGTGTTGGCTAATGGGGATGCTGCTGCTGAAAAGAAGAATGAGTGCCTCATGAGTGGATTCAGATTTACAAGTCTTTGATCTGGATGCTCACTCAAGGATCTGCTGCTGGTGCACTCTGTTACACGTTGGGCTCTAATGGTGGAAAACACTTCAGTCAGTGAGAGCAGGGACTCCCCACTCCTGCTTCCCCACTTCCTCTGCTTTTAAGTCCCCCTGGCTGTTAGTCCCCTGTAGGAGGCAGAGGTCTCTTTAACGACTCTTTTCTCCATTACCTTCTCTTCGATATTTTTTCAAGTTTCCCTTGCTTATTCTGACTGTCCTTGGTAATCTCTCCTAGCTCTGGTTATTTCTTCATCTTCTTCTCCCCCCTTTTCTTTCACAGACACACAGCCATTGGTCTACAGTAAAGCTGTGTCATAGCTCAATTCAGATAAACCCTTGTCTTTGCAATTTTAACATCCTACATTGCTTTGTTTGTACCAAACAATGACACGTTTAAGTGTTCCTTGATTTAGCCTGACTCAGAGACAGCTGCTCTTCCCACTGCTTCCGATGAGATTTAACCCAGCCCATAACAACGAGGCTTGTATTGCCATCCCCCTTCTGCTTTGCCCTTGTGCCACAGGGATCCTATCCCATCTTCCGAGCAGCCACCTGCCCCTGTTTTTTCCAGCTGCCTCCGTCTGCTCTCAGTAGAGTCCCCAACTCCTTAAGAGTTGTTTCCTGGCTGATCTAAACCAGGCTCTCCTGTACCCTTGGAATAAATTGTACAATTGTTTTGGCACTTCTCCAAGAAGAGTTTAGCCCCTACATGTCAGCCTGTGGTGGGGGATGGCTTTCTGCTCTGTCTCCCCTTCTGTAATGTGTTAAAAATACACTGTTTCAGGCAGCCTCTCCAGGGCTGGTACTGCTGCTTTCAGTCAGAGGGACGAGATGAAAAAAATAGATCAGTAATTTGGTTCTAAATCACTTCCCCAACAAAGCCAGTGCTGAAGGTCACTTGTAATGAAGCCGTCATATGGTAAGGCCTCACAATCAGGCAGAGGAAAAGGAAAATGAGGCTGGAGATGAGTTCATGGCAATCTTGATTCAATTTCATTGAGGTGCAGGTGTTTGGATTGGAGTCTGGGATATTAACAGGAAGGTCAGGACAGAGAAACTGCTTGTGTGGAGCTGCTCTGTTGTGCTAGGAAAGACCACAGAGCCCTTTGATGGTGCTCAGCCCTGACTGTATAGAAACCTGTGAGCAGGGTCGCTCTTTGTGGTACAGGTGAGATTGTGCCCCACCTGCAAAGCATCTGGGCATAGATTCACATCCTCTGAGAACTGCAGGAGGGTTTACATGGAGGTTTGGAGCTCTGGCTTGGAGACTCCAGATCCCTTCCCATAGCAGTGTGTTAGTGTGCAGAAAAGGAGCCCTGGCTTGCAGGAAAATGAGCAAGTAGTATTTCTTAATAAAAAACATTATAAATTGCTAAAAATACTTTTTAAAATTTAGAATTTATGCTGTCAAAAAAGAAATTAATTTACCAAAAAAAGTAAATACATCGTGCTGGTTTGAAAGTAAACCAGTGGGAGAAATTAACCCCAAATAAATACCTTGCAAGAGATTTCAAGTTGGAGTTACAATTTGTTAGAGAGGTTACAATAAATGCAACGATACAGAAAAAACTAGCTTAAAACCACAAAGTCAGAGTAGAACCTGGCCCCTGCTGGTCAGGGTGGTGTTCACAGTCCAATTAAGCAGTGATTGCAGTGCTGTTGAAGTGATAGTTGCAGTCTTGTTGAAAGCAGTGGTCCTGTGGAAGGTCTGGTCCTCCTGTGGCAGCTGAGGTCCTCCTCTGGATGTCCAGTGGTGGTGGTGGTGTCCCAGGCCCCAAAGTGCCCAGATTATACACAGGCAGGAATGTTCATTACCTCCCCCAGGGCAGGGAATTTCACGATAGAATGATGTAATCCCATGAGTCATAGGATATTTTGGGAAGTCCTTGATGGCCTAGGTTGCTATAGCTGCCCCTTGGGGCCGTTGAGCCATGATGGCCCACTGGCAGAGATGACCCCCTTAGGCTGGGTGCAGTTGTCATGTGAAGATGAAAACACTACACCCAGCTCATAGCCTGGGGGGTGAGATGTGCACTGGACAGCTCTTGCAATCGACCCACCATTAACAGTTCATCAGGAATAATGTAGAAGGGTGTAGAATACATAGTTTGGTTGCACCCACGCTGGCAGTCTTTCTCCTGTAACCCCGACATACATCTTTTAAAGGTTGACATAAAATGACTTGATTTAAAATTATTGCAAAGAAACCTATTGATTGACCCAACTTGAATTTTTTTAGACAGGAAGTTTAGGTTCAGAATGGGTTTTGGTGGTATTTCTATCTTGTTTCAGGATGGAAATTATTGTTTGTCAAGTCTGACATTCTCTGGCTTCCTTCTCAGGCTAGCACTGTTCTGGCTGTGGGCTGCCTACAGCTTTGGTATCCTGATTAAATTTGTTGTCTTTTTTTAGAATTATTTCCCCTGAGGTTTCCCAGAAAAGCAGTGGAGCAGAGAGGAGTGGGAGTGAGGAAAGGAAAAACAAACAAGGTTCCCCTCCAATATACAGCCTTGAGAGTTACAGAGATGTTCAAGGGAGTATGATGGGATGATTTGTCTTCCTGCTGGCCCTGCAGGGTGCATCATAATAACTGTTCATTGAAACCCATAGGAGGAGGTGGGAAATTTAGTGTGAAACTATTTCCTGTTGGTGTCCCTGGATCTAATCCCTGCTCCTTCTCACCTGCCATCACAGATTTCTTGTGATCTCTGGAGAAGCCAGATCCCCAGACCAAAGAGAGCATTATTTTAACTTGGCACTTAGCCCTTAGCTCAGGGTGATGTTTATACTGGCAGTGGTGGGAAGAGGAAGAGAAATAGTGCACTTGCTGGGTTTACAGTGCCTGCTTTGTTTGTCATAGTGGAAGTTCATTGGAAAAAGACTTCAGGAAAGAGAAGCAGGAAGTAAATATCTTTCTTCTCTGGGGAGGCCATTTGGACTGTGAGAGATTTCCACAGCTAAGTTCAGAAGGAACTTTTTGAACTACCAGGCAGGGAAATTTTACAGCATAACCATGGATTTCAGGAGGTATCCTCAACAAACAGTAGTGTATCTTTTGGGTGCAGTGCCCTTTGGGGAGGGCTTGGGCCACTGATGATGAAAAGGCATCCTTTATAGCATTGTTTGACAGTCGCTTAACTGTGGTATGAGAAACTGCATGAGGAACCAGGCATGTTGAACTAGACCTCTAAATATCTTTCAGGGCTTCTGGAATGAAGCCTAAAAGAAAAGTCTTGAGGGTGTTTTGTCATGGGCTTTTGTTGGGGGGTGTTGTCACGTGTCTGTGCTGTGGACATCACAAAGCCAGCATCCTTAGAGAGCTTATTATCACAGCTCCTTGAAAAACCAGCCACTCCCAGAGGGCTGCATGTAGGATAATGTAACGAAGAACTGCTTGCTAGAGATTTTCTACTATACCCCCTGCCTCTTTGTACAGCTCTGGACATGTGGCCTTTGTTTATCTAATGAAGGTGTCTGGGACTTTGAAAGCTCAGGAAGCTCATGGTGGTCATTACCAGGCTCCTACAGCAGCAGCCTCGCTTAAATATCTGTTATTTCATAAGAGGCAAAAGGGTCAATGCAATTGGGAAAGTGAGCTTGGACATGCAAAGTAATTTCATGGGGAAAACAGCACAGGTAATTAGACTTGACAAAAGCTTTTGGTGAGTGACTACACTGTTATCTCCTTTCTCAAGCATCATATCTATATCCTGGTGAGTATCCCAGATGCATCTGTAGACCCAGTGGCCTACATACATGCACATGTCTCATGGCAATGTATGTGGAGTATGCACAGCTGATATGCAGTATCATGCAAGAAATATTGTTCTTTGTCATAATACTACAAAACACTGCCCACACATGTAAGTGGTGATGCCCACACATAACAGAGGTTAGGAAATCTTAAATAGTTAACTCCTTTGCATTTTCTGCTTGTATTTGTAACTGTTTGTATTTTCCACAGTTACAAAAGATGCTGGAGCCAAAAATCTTGGTTTGTTTGCTGGAATTTTCCATCAGCACTCCTCTGTCCTAATGGCTTTTTAAATTTTATTTATTTATTTGCATGTCACACCTATGCATGACAATGCCTTTGTCAGCATCCCAAAAAAGCCTTTCAATGTAGTGGACAAATAAGCCTCTGAGATCTAACTTTGCGTGTTCAGATAAGCAGATGTCCTCAAAGCCTACTTCTGAGTGGTGTTGCCTGGTGTTGTCCTGTGCCACAGCAGTGAAAATTGATCTCTTCCAATATTTTTTTTTTTAATTTGAAATTTTCCTGCAGAGGTTTTGTGTTAGAAACTCATGTCCTTGGTTGCAGGCTCATCTGTTAGACAATACACCTTGATGTCATCTATCCTCAGCCAAGCAGTGGTCGGGTCATTTCCTTCCAGAACACATAATTGGGTTGGGGAGCAAAGAGCAATTGTGGGATACAAAACCAACTCTCCACGGGACTCTTTACAAAGATTTTTCACAGTAAGAGCTGGTTATGTTCCCCTGAGCTACACAGATGTTTAAAAAGGAGGCTTGAACTTCCATGGCAACAGGCTGCGTTCTGCTGACTTTGGTAGACTGTCACTCTCCAGATCTGTCTGTCTCCCCTGGTGCTCTGAGTTTCAAGGCCGACAATGTGTGATGGACAGAGATTGTAGTGGAGCTGTGTTGGGATCAGACACCCTGGTCGAGGGAATGTACTGAAAATGCCCTGCGGGAGAGGCACAGAGAAGTTCAGATGATACTGGTGAATGCTTCAGCCTGGCTGATACATCAGTTACAACAGGATCTTCGTGGTTAACCCATTATCCGGTTACTAGGAAGCTCAAAGGCATCATGTCACAGTGGGACTGTGACCTTGTCTAGCTCCTCTTATCTGAAAAGCTCAATTTTTTATGTACGTCAGATTATTAAATCTCACAGTGTCTCTGTGAGGCACTCCAGGGAAACTGAGGCAGACCTAGGCAGTAGCTACTTTTACAGAAAATGCCAGTGCCAGAGCTAGGAGCAAGATCTAGAAGTTCTTGTTTCCTTTGTTCCCCCACCTCATCATGAGGAACTGTCACCTCTCATGGAACTGGGAAAGTAGGTCATTTCCTGAATCACTTCTTAGAAGAAAAAACTTTCATGTGCACATACGCAAAAGAATAGGCAATAATATTATAGTGGAATAAAGGACAGTAGGTATGGACAAATCAGAGGGAAGGGAACTGTGTGCTCAGAGATAAGGATGGGGTGGGCTGAGGCGTTTTGTATTTCTGGGTGATTGATTCAGCGGAGGAGGGCAAGTGCATCAACAGTGGTGTGAGGCTGAGTGTAAACCCAGAGGGAAAGGAAAAGTTCTGTTGTGGAGTTTATCCTGAGTTCAGTGTAAGCTCAAAGGCTGGCATGAAGTTTGTTTCCCATGATCCATGTAATTCCCATGATCTGCAGGAAAAACATGGGTAACAGCCTGCAGTAGACTATTTACTGAAAGGGCTGTGCATAGCTGGAGCCAGAACTGAGGGAGAGGGCAGAGAGGCTCCTTAAGGGGCTCCTGTGATGATCTTGGAGATCTTTGTGAAGCTGCGTGGAAATGTCTTCTTTTGACATGTATGTGAGCAGCCTCTTTTTCTGTTGTCACAGAAGCTACTCCAGCACAAGCACTACATGTGGCAAGCTGGGCTGGGAGGAGGAGCTGAGGGAGAGCGATAGTGTGATGACCTATTCCATCGTGTGGGAACATACTGGTATGGCTGTGCTGCAAAATGAAAGGCTGGCAGGCAGAGCATTAGCCTCAGCTAAGGGGAAAGAACTATCTTTGTCCCTCTTGAGACACCACACATGCTGTGAACGAGATACCAATGGAGATAGCACTCCTATGTGCAAATGGGAGAGGAGTGGGGTGGAGAGAGCTGCATCCCCTTGGATAATTGGGTTATCCTTGGTGAACTGGCAGGCAGGGAGGCTGAGCAGCTGGAGGCTGGCAGGCAGCATTTGCCTCTGCTGAGCAAATGGTTTATCTCCAGAGCTCTCAGAGATGTTTATAGCTGAGGAAGGGTGTAAATCTCACTGGATTCAAGTCCTTGGTGGATAATTTTTCCCTTCTTCTTCTGTCTCCTCTCCCCATGCCCTCCTGCGCTGTATATGAGACACTGTTCACAGGCTGTAAATATATGCAATGCTATGCTTAATGCAGAGAGACACCTTACAATCAGGTGAGGCACAGAGAGGGAGGTGAGGCACAGGGTGGGAGGCAGCTTGCCAGTTCCTGCTCCTTCCCACTGTAGTCAGTCTCTGAGCCTCCTATCACACGCATCTGTGGGAAGCTCATTTCTTCCACTTCCCCTTAAAATGACTTGTAGCCTATAAAGCCTGGAGCAGTACAGCTGCGTGCTCAGAATCCTAAGGTGCTGTTCCTAACGGGAGAGGGTGGCAGGATGCAGTGTCCATGCCACTCTAATTCCACATGACTCCAGTTTGGCTCTTGCAGCTTATGAGGCTATCAAAGCTTTCACTTAATTACAGCCCTAGCAATCAATCTTTCTTCCTGTTCATTATGCTTCCAGCCAGGGTTAGCAGTATTTTTATTCTTGAGGCCTCAGGAGAATTTCCAACTCCTAGGAAATCACAGCCAACCCACAGTAACTGGTATGGTTTGTGTCTGTAGGACTGCATTCCTGCTGCATGGCTGCAGGAAAAGTGTGGGGCAGTAAAGCTGGGGTCATCTGGCCTTGCAAGGTTTTGTTTGGTTTTGCAGGATGAAGGTTCCTGGGCCCAGAGAGGCAGATAGGGACCATGCATTGACTGACCATGACCAGCTGAGTGCACAGAGCCCTGCAGTGGCAGTTAGTTGTTCCAAGGCATTACAACAGGGCTGAGTGTAACATACCGAGTCATTGTGGCATTATCTCTTCATTACCCACAAAGTGCTGTTGGAGCGTGGGGAGGAGCACAGGGAGAAAGACAGAGAGGAGGGAAATGGCTCATTAACTGCCCAAAGGAATCAAGCTGAACATCTCTTTTTCTCAGAAGAGGCTCTGTCAGCACCCAAAAAGGACAAGTCTATTAGGAATTAGACTTGGCTCAAGGAACCTGTAACCTACATATACCCCTACACCTGCACCAACTAACACACATGCAATGCACATCTTGGATGTTCCCATAGTGCAAGAACAATCATCTTTTCTTCCATCACTGTCCACTTAAATTTAGAAACACATGTGCCAAAACATGCTCTGTACCTGCGAACCAGTTCATCTGCTCTATAGGCACTGTTTGCAACTACATCCATCTCAGTTACATCTAACAATCCCACCCTCCTACCAGAAAGCAGGCACAGCAATTGTACCAAGCTTGCTCCCTGTGGACAGGGAGTTGTGTCTCCCCTGCATGCATTCCTCTGTGCTCACACTGTGTATTCCAGTGCATTCTGTCCCCTCAGCTGTGAAATCTGCTTCTATGCACATGCATTCACAAGTATGTTCTTGCCTTTCCCTTCCTTACAATTATCCTTTTTCCTGGTTTCCCTGAGTTCTGCTGGCACGCACCGTGGCTCCCGCAGGTTTTCCCCCATCGTGGTTCCCGGTGAGAACCAGGCCCTTGCAGCAAACACAAGTACTGGCAGAGTGTGCTGGCACCAGGGCTAGGTGACATTTCTTGAATAAGACCCCTTTCTTGGGAGCCAGGAAGCTTTGCAGCATACATGTAATTCTGGATGAAATGCAGGAAACAAACTCCCAGTGGTCTCTCAGCTGGACTCTGCCTGCAGTAACTTTGCAGCACTCCTTATCCCTGCTGCCCTTCCTTTTCGGACATGGATCAGGTAGCCATTAACTTGTTTACTCTATGCAGGCCCCAGCCTCACAGACATCTTGCTGGACAATCTATCAAGAAAAAACATTTGACAAGATTTATGGGGCTGTTGCTGCCAACTGTGTACTGTGGAAAGTAAAAAATCTCCTTTCTTAGGTAATAAAATATAAAATGGGACCCAATTTCTCTCCAGGGTAGGAATCATTACGTTTGACAGTGCTGTAAAACACATGGTGCTACAGCATGGGTGTGAGAGTCAGAGTAAACACTGTCTTTGGAAAGCTCATTCATTGCAAACCTGGGGTGTGTGAGTCATTGCAAAATAAGACAGGAAGGGTCTTGGGTGGAGAGAGTCTCCCTTCAGCCTTTCTCTTCTCTGAAAGAACTGGAAATCCCTTTACAAGCTTTGCAAAGATTTTCTGAAACTGATTTTAAATTCGTTCAACTAAATTGGAGCAAGTACTATGGGTATATACAGTAAGACTGGTCTGCTCCTTTATTAAATCAGTTTAGCTTAATTGGCTCACAGAATGTTTAACCCGATGGAGGACTTTTCACTAGTTCAATTGCACCAGAAATCAGGCCTGATAAACCTGAATCCTCTTTGTGCCAGAGTCTCCGGGCTTTCTACAAAGACTGTACAAAGACTAAGTAACAGCTCTCAGATGATGATTTTCCCCTTATGTGTCTGCCTGTTTATCCTTTGGTTTGTCTATACCAATTATTCTGCTGGTCTGTGTACACTGTGCATCTCTGGCAATGTTACCATAGTGAGAGGCTAGCTACAAGATTTTGATTTAAGTTACACTGTGCTGGGGAAGACCTGTATTTCCAAAATCTATCTTAGGCAAGGGAAAGAGGAGGTGTTATGTCAGGCAGGAATAGAAAATGAAGGAGAGATAAGAGAGATGTAGCTGTAGGGCTCAGTCATTCCCCTGCGTGTCAAAGGTGGGGAAAAAGGTGTTCACACCAGAAGCACAGTGCAAAGCACATTGTCTCCTCCCCTGTGGGGTGTGCTCACAGAGCATGTATGCTCAGCAAAGCTGTGTCAGCCCACTGGGAGAAGCATCTTTTAACTTCATGTCAACATTTGCAATTCTTAATAAAATCAGATTGCCTCAGGACCGAAAACTCTTCATTCTCTGTGTGTCAGGAAATTCGGTGTAAATGGAAAAGGCAGTGAGATCATGTTAGGCCAAGACTGGGGGGGGCTTTTGGCTTACCTTGGCTTACCCTGTATGAGCAGAAAAGAGAACATTCCAGTGAGTGGTTCCTTTGACTGAATTAGTGGATGCAGATGTTTACTTGATTTGGGGCACTAATCACTGACAGCTCCCAATAGCAAAGTAATCAAATTTTGCACAATTGCTATTTTGGGTTAATGGCTTTGGTTACCACCACTAGCTTGCCAAGGTTCCTTTGCTCCTCAGTAGTGCACATTATTGTTAGCTTTTTCTTTTTCCAGTGGGTTCCTTCTTTGATGAGTAACTTATTTTAATGAAATGCTCTTAGATTCTGCTTATCTGCTGTCAAATGTTTTGTATCCAACTAAGGCATAATTTATACCAGTATTGAACATACCATATAGCCTGTAGTACATGTCCCATTATGTCCTAATAAATCTCTAGAATATGGACTGTATGGGCTTAATTTTCACACAGTCACAAGCTAAGAACAAACTGTTTGAAAGAGATAAGCATTCCCTTGATACCTCAAATGCTGCTGTTTGGGAATTCTGATCCAGGTGGTGATGAACTGCATCTCCCCACTACAGTCTCCCCTTGCTTCTGCCCTGCTCCTTCCCCAGTCTGGGCTTTGCAGATCACAGACAATTTGGTAAACATGCAACAAGACCAGTCCCCACTGGCTCTAAAACATTCTTAACATTTTCATACAGTAACTGCTGCAGAATAGGTAAGTGTATTACATAAGGCATTCACTGCCAGTCAAAGGCAGTGTGTGAAAGATAAAGCAAAGAACCCTTAAAAACAAATGAAAAAGAGGTGAAAAGGCCACATTGAGGGCAGTAGTTTCTTGTTTGGGCAAAAACCGGTTTTAGTGAAGAATCCTTCTTTTATTTCCCTGATTCTCCTTATCATCTCCCACACGGCATCTCCTTCTCTGATAAGGATCCTGCTCTGGGGTTTATTCTTTACTATGCAAGCTTGTCATGTCTGTGTTTAATGAAGTTTAATTATCTTCTGAGATTCAATGAATAATTATAAATCTCTTCGAGATGCAATCACAAGCACTTCATGGTTCATTAACAGTGGAAAATCAATTGTAATTCACCTAATCCCTCTCTCCTGACCAGCCATATGCTTGTTGCTCCTGTGCACCTTGTTGTTTCTCCCTGGTTTCAACACCAGGGAATACATTAATCTATTTTTCTATGAAACAAGGTATAGTTTAGGGTAGGGGAAAGAATTGTGGAATGCAGGTAGTGGGAGCTTAGACAGCAATGTTAAATAAGCCTACCAGTGAGCTCTGTCTCATGCTGAGGGTGCTTTGGAGATGTCAAGAGCTCCAGTGTCCTCAGTTTGGAGACACTCACCTCTGAGAGTGTAGTGGCCCCCATTGGAATTGCCTGACTGTATACGTCTTGTTTTCTTCTCGATCTGGTCTTCAATTTGAACTCAAATTACAGTTTTCTCTGTTGAAAGCCTCCTGAGATCTGTGAACCTTTGCACTGTTTGAAGAGTAAGGTCTGAAAGTTTTTGTTGGAACTGAAAAAGCTGGAGATGTCAGCCCTGGCTCAGGAAGCTACTCAGTGCTATCTTTAGCTTTCTAAACGGCAGGCAGCATGTGAATCCAGCTGCACAATCATCCTGGAGTGACCTTTCTAATTGAAATCTTTAACCTTTCTGCATAGTTATAGATACAAATTTTTACTCAGCAGAAAAGATGGTTGTTTTAAAATTTTTTTATAAAGGTTAAAAGATTGAAAAATAAAAGAGAAAGTGAGATAGAGAAAGAGGGATGGAAATTAATGCAGCTGAGTTGCAGTTTCCAGCAGCCCCGGGAAAGCTCTGCAATGAAAATGACATTTCCATACAATTGACATTTCCTGGCTGGAGCAGTCTTCTGATTTGCAGCTGCTTGTGTGCAGAGACCTTCATGAAGAGGATCATTAGTTTCTCATATGCATCAAATGGGATTTAGTTTTCCCCCATCCCCACATACCCTACATCTCCTTCCCAGAACTGGCACAAGCTCTGAATTCCTTCTTTTCTTCACCTTTTGTAGGGGTGATCTTTGCCACACCTCCTGATTTTTCAGCTCTCTGTGGAGTTTAGTGGAAACAAGAACTTGCTTTTTTCTGGAAAGATGGATGGGAACAATGGCTCTTGTGATTTCGGCTTCCAGTTTTGGGAATGAGGTTTTTGTGGTTTTCCATTTATTTGTATGTTTACTGTTTGTATTTGTGTGTACAGGTCCTGGCAGAGCAAGGTTTTGTGGCTTTCAGGGTCTGCAGGCTCATAATTGGCTTCCAGCATCTGACACACAAGTCCTTCATGGGTGATACTTCCTCGTGGTCACAGGTTGCTATGGAACAGAGCTGCTTGTCTTCCAGATTGTAGAAAATTTTCCAAAGTGCATGTACCAAACTGGAGATGAATGCTCCATGACACTTCATCACTTTCAATCTGCTTGATTCAATTTAGATGAGTAGAATATGCATCTTCAGCTGAATTATTCCTCTTCAATAAGTATGTTGCTGCAGTAATCAATTGGCACATAATTAACAAACAATAACTATCTTATTAAATCAGAATGAAATGCAAATACAGTCTGGATTTGTTTAGATCTGCAGTGATGAGTTCTTTGCTTCCCCTTCAGCCATTGCTCCTCTCGAGCAAGAGCTGCTGCCGTGGCTGTCACCGGGTACAATTATTGATGTGCTGCCCTCTAGGGCAGCGTTGAACCGATGTTTCATGTGTGCCTCAAGCCTGCACAACAAAGTCACCATGGGCAAAGCTGGATCAATGCAGGCAGCAGCTGGCAGCCACAAGGCACAAGCGCTTTTATTAACCCTCTAATCCTGGAGCTTTCCCTACAGGGCCACTTCAGAGAGCACAGAGATCAAGGCCAGCCCTTTCTATTCACTCCTTGCCACCAACACTGTGTCTTCTGTCTTTGCCCGAAGCCATGGCTATTCCCAGCCTTTGTCCCAGTCCATCTTCATGCCGAGTTAGTGCAGCTGCATCACGTCCCTGGACTGAAGGCACAGCTGCTCTGTGTGTGTAACTCTGTCCTGTCAGTACACTGTCCTTCACTGCAGCTGTCCCTGCCTGGCTGGGAGCCTCCCTGCCTGGCTGGGAGCCCTGAGGGATGGATGGATGGATGGATGGATGGATGGATGGATGGATGGATGGATGGATGGATGGATGGATGGATGGATGGATGGATGGAAGTAAACTAGAAATGCCAGCAACTGGCTTTGCCAGCAGTCGGATAATGTTATTGTCCAGTTCAGTTGTACTGTGGAATAGGATGTTGAATTAGATAACACAGATTAGAGACAACATCTAAGTCACAGTTGTCCTGAATTGCCATGTAACACTGATATGCAGTGATCAGTTTCAGCTAAGAACTGGTTGTGTTCAGTAGTGAATGAGCTGATCTTTACCTGGTGTCAACCAGGGACATTGAAGCAACACTTGAGGCACTTGAATTTGTTTCTGACTTGGCCAGTAATCTTCTCCAACATCTTTAGCAAGTCATTTAATCTCTCTGTACTTTCATTTTCCTGTCTGTAAATGCCTATAATGACATATACTTTCTGCTTAAAAAGCTTCAATATCCTTTGCTGAAAAGAGCTGTGGAAGACTAAATGTTTTCTTTAATATCATATAATTTGATGGCTTGCTAAAAAAAAAAGTCACTACAGATGAGATGATTAGATACAAGTTTGATAAGTGTTGACAGATTGTTATTAGCAAGAGAGCCACTGGTAAGCATTACTTGCAGATTTTGACCATCAGGGGTAAATTCATTCCCATAAATGTACCACCCAAATCTTACTTGAGCATGGGTTACCTTTTGACCCTGCTTACACTGAGAAACTTGATGACTGACACAGAACTTAATCATTTAAGAGAGAAGCTGCAGATAGGAGTGGTAAACTGGTAGATAATTGTGCTTCAGTTACAGAGTAACAGGAAGAATTTGATGAGTGGTCTCCCTGTTGTCTTAAATGTGTCTAGAAAAGAAGGCTACTCCTGTAAAACTAAATTGCCTCTGAATTTCCTTTAGAGCAGAGATACACATTCATAGAATGACAGAAATACTTAAATATCCTTTAGAGAAGAAATGTCAAGCAAAATGGAAACTTCTGCCTTACATTTCCAGACTAAGATCTCCAGACTATTCACACCATTTTTAATTAACTGATGGTTCAATTTTTGACATCTTTCAGGTGCAAGGTAAGTTACTCAAGAAAACATGTTAGGTATTTTGCTATTTCTGGCCATACCAGAAGCAGATATATTTTTCCATGTATGAGAGTAAAAAGAGAGATGGAGAGATGACCTTCCTTCACCATAATTTGATGACATTCTGGAATATATCCCACCAAGGAGATCAGCCCCTGGACCCATTTCTTTATTGCTTTTTACCTGCTTTCACTATTTTTAGCAGGGTGAGGTAGGTGTAACACGGTCTCACTCCCAGTGGTGACAGTTTATACCTGCTTTGTACTGTTATAACCTGGGATGTAGGAACAAGGTTGTCTTGGGGTGATTTTATGATAATACTGTATTTCCCTATCGTCTGCTTTATGCCCAGAAATGGGTTCCATAGCTTTAAGCTGGGTCCAGGAGAGGGGGGAGAGAAGCAGGGCTGATTCTTCAGTGTGGTTTGTGTTTAAGGACTCACACGCACACCCCCGCATTCTCACCGCTGCAGAGCCAAGGGAGCACCTTCCTGCTTTTAGCTCACCTGTTAGCTGAGGCAAGAAATTTTCCCATACCGGCATACCAAAATCCTCCAGTAACTTCCTCTTCCTCTTCTGGAACTGTTCGGCCTAGCTGTGATCCAAGAACCAGATCACTGGACCCCGTGGACTGGCAGGGAGGCTGCGGGGATGCCACATCCCAGCCTCAGACCTCGGGAGGGGCCGAGCCAGCTACAGAGGGAACTCTAAATCCACCAGCTTTCTCTGCAGAGAGGAGGTTATTATCTGACATTACTCATATTTTTCCTGTGCCCTGTGCTGGCACTCTGCTTATTAAATAAATACGTTTTTTTCACTTTCATCCAAGAAATTCCTTTCATATTGGTGGGGGAGGGAGTGTTGAAACCTGTCTTCTGTGGAGGAGATGTCCCTTCCAGGGCGTTTTCCCCTAAACTTGTCTCAAACCCAGACAAAGATGAAAAGCTTACAAGGGCAGTGCCTGGTAGAAGTTTGCTGTACATCCTGATAGTTATCAGTCCTGCAGGCTCCCATCCTGCTCTTCTGTGGGGAGTGGGGGCAAGGGATGGCTTGTGTTACAAGAAAGAGCTGCTGTTTGGGAATCGTCTCTATTACAAAGCCATTAGATAGATGTACCTGAAATAGCAGCAGATCAATTGATTCTTAAGTGATTAATGCATTCCCCTCCCCCTGGGCAACTCACAATCTATAGCTCAGGAATTAGATAACACAGCTCAGCTCTATTCAGCTAAGAAAACAGATATTTGTGTTCCTCATGGTGCTGCACATACTATTGGGAGCATCATCTTTTCTACTGCAGAGACCTTCCTGTCTTGCGTTGGAATCCCTGGCAATTAACTTCTGTGTGAAATGGAGCATCTCCTTCTGTAGCTGCTGGAGAATTCTGGTTTGAGCTGTTTAAATGGATGAATTCACCAGCATGCCCCCTCAAATACTGCAGCTGTCTCACCTTCTCCCCTTTTGCCCGGGACTGTCACGCTCAGTGTGTTGCCTGTGCAGAGTGAGAGAACAAGAGATGCTTCAGATCACCACCAGTGCCATTGATACCACAATCAGATCCTTTGCAGTGTTACAGAAAATGCTTTGCAGAATTTTAAAAGGTAACAAAGGCTGGTGTATCCCTCTTTGGAGACTGATGCACAGTATCAGAGGTGGGCTTGAGTTCTATGTGGGTTTCTGTATCTTTCAGTGGAGCACCAGGACTGTCCAAATGTGCACCCAGGAACAACTTTTCCCAGGCTATAACACTTCTGATACCAGAGTAAGGAAAAATAAGGTTTTCTTTCAATTTCTGATCATAAACAATCTGCTCATGGAAGTGGTCCTGGTATGAGAACAAATGAGCAGCATAAAACAGCAGCCCTGCAATGTGGCCCAGTGGGTGGTGTGGTTCCTGGGAATTCTGGTGGTGTTCTCTCTGCTGCAAGGGACTGTTAGATTAAAGGAAAACAAGGACATTCAAAAACTTAGTCTGAATTACTACAGCTTTCTAGTCTTCTAATATCCTGAAATACTGTTTCAAACTATCTGGGCATGCACTGGACACAAAGGAACCAGATTCTTAAAATTTCTAAGGCTTAAAGAAGTATTATTATTTTATTTATTATTAGCAGTCACTACAAACGCTAATTAGCAGCCTCCAAGGGGAATCTGCTAGCTGTGCATCCTGCTGGGCTTGATATCTACCGCATTCATTTTAAGTTGATGTTTTAATTAAACTGCCCCCTAATTATTTTTATTAGTTTTTAAGTAATAACTTTCCACGGAACCACTCAGATCAGCAACTAATTGCCTCCCTTCTGTTTACATAGGTCTGGCTGGCTCAGACAAAAGTGGCAATGGAATAGCAGGTAGGTTTGGGAAGTGACTACATTCCCTTTCATACCCTGCGCTTCTGCTGCTTGCCTTCAGGATAATGAGTCACATGCCAGAGCGAGATGGAGATGGCTATGCTGGCAAGTGCTTCACCATTTATTCATGTGCTGTGCAGGATGAGGGTACGATATGCTCATGTTTCTATAAGTTACTCCATCTTCTGATCACTGGACCAATGGCAAACTATCTGTTTCTGTGTTCATACAGTTTGGACTATTTCACAGCATACAGTCAATGGAACTTGACCCTGGCTGGGAGCAGGGTCAGTCCTTGGTACAGACAGTGGCATTAATAATGTATGCAGTGGCTGCTGCAAACTGTAAAGGTCATCACACAAGCTCAGTAGTCCTGTGCTTGCTGTGCCTTGTACTGAGTAGGACTGTAAGGAGAAGCAACATATGCATCATTCCAGGCATCCTTCACCACGCTGCTGTTCTGCCTCCCATGGGGCAGAATTTCCTGTGCTGGGAGAAGGGTGGTGTTCCCTGCAACCCACAGCAACCTTTCGAGAGATGCTCAGTGGTCCCAGTCACACTCCTCCCCACCACTGCCTCGTGCAGCTGGGTTGGGAAGAGCCTGAAGTGTGGACATGACATCTGATGCAGTGATACAGCAAATGTGTCTTTGGCTGAAGGTGCGTGCTGGGATTTGGGGCTGTCTGTGTGCTGTTGGATCACTGCCTGCAATACCAGGGGTGTGTATGAGCGTTCACACTCACTGAGCGCGTGCCTTGATGTGCTCACATACAGACCTGTGTGCCCACCAGCAAAGGACTGCACGTTCCTGCCAAGTGGTCATTCAGCCACACTGCTGAGTACATGGGCATTAGATTCAGAGCTCTATAGTCGTGCTGTATAAATGCTCTCTGCTGAACTGCATTCCCAAGGTGTAGGAACACGGGGGTCAGACAGTCAGGACAAACGATGAGAGATCTTTGGAGTCAGAGGTTGTCTTGAAGCAAGCAGTTTATTGCTAGGGCGTGGGTGAAGGGGCCCTGCAGAGGGCTGTCAGCTGCAGCTCTGGGCAGGGCCAAAGAAGAGAGCTGATAAGAAGAGCTGGCAAAGAGGAGCAGGCAAAGAGGAGGAACAGGAAGTTCCTGGCCTTTTTATCTCTCTTTCTACTGAGTATTCTGGTTTACTTAACCAATCTAGTACAAGATACAAAATCCTATAGCATTTACATACAGCCTATAAGAATCCTTACATTACCATACTGTGTGACCTTCAAGTTCTTGATAAGGAGAGGGGCACCCTTCACTTTAAGGGGGATAAACTTCAGCTGGCCATACCATTGTCCTCCAGCTGCTCAGCAACTGAGGTTTGGCACTTCAGATATCGAACTCTGCCCTTAATTCTATTTCACTTATAGGTTTCATATTCTCCAAACCTAAGCAATCATATTTACAAGGCTTTCCTGTTTCATCTTCCCCAACACCAAGGTTCTGATCTATATATTTTATGCCATGCAGTTTGTCAGCCGGCTCTTCTTTTTTCCTGTGTTTATTTAAAGCCCCTACCACAACACCAAAAAAACATGGTGAGAAGAAGTGTCCCAGAGGTAGGAGGTGAATGTGTATAATCCTTCATTACTTGTCACCAATGCAAAACCATCCTAAATGCCATCAGCTCCATTTGGAGATGTGTGCTAATTAGACTTTTATTCCAATGTGTATTTGAAAACAATTAGAATTACAGTGCCAGCATGTGGCTAATTCAACCTCACAATGTTAATTTGGTTAAGTCAGCAACTGGTGACTTTGTTTGATTGCCAGACTGTGTGTATGTGTCTGTATGTGTGTGTAGCCTTTGATCAGGTGCCACTGCACCTACCTGCCATCAGAGAGGGACACATCCTCTCCAGTGCTCCTGCAGCACCACACATCTCTGTTATCTTTCTTTTGAGTCAAAACTCTACAAGTGTTTTAGAAGGGACAGCCCTGGAATTACTGCCATGCGCTTGTTTCTGTGGTTTCCTGTAGCTGGAATGAGAATGAGACAGGACCAAGACCACCAATTTGTCTGTCCTCAGGCCATCAGCAAACCTTGTGGCAGTGATCACTGCTGGCCAATTAGAACTGTTACTTGAAAGAGAAAGGCTTTCCCTTCATTGCTCTTCCCCTGATTCACCTGGCATTGCCCCAAAGATCTCTGTTGGCAGAGGATGCTGGGTGGAACATATTCCTGTGTCGGTTCTGGGGGTGTTGTGGGTGGGGTGCTAGGATCTTCCAAAATCAACTCTAACAGAAAGTCGCTCGGCAGCCACTGCACACACACACAGACACAGACACACACACACAGAGCACACACACACA
>VZRV01004040.1:548228-587680 GCA_013398115.1 Falcunculus frontatus | reverse complement strand
AGTGACAAAAGAACAATGGAGGGTCCAGGGTTAAATACGGGGTGGGGAAAGCATCAGGGAGCGATGGTCTGAGGGCACAGAGCGGTTCATAGGGGGGACCAGGGTATGGGAACCAGTGAGGAACCAGTGAGGGGGGGACTAAGGAACAAGGGGGAATGGGGAAACAAGGAGGGGAGAACGTTCTGGATTAGGGCCATGTAGGGTAGAAAGGGGCAGGGCAGGCCAAGGGCCAGTAGGGGAAACAGAACTGGGGCACATTTCCATAACAGAACAGGGTATTCTGAGAGAGGCCTTTTTAGTCACCTTAACCTGGGGAGGATTTCTCTACTTAGAGCACCTTTTCTCCAGGGGGTTTTTACAATCCCTGGTGCCATGGGCTCACTGGCCATCACATTCCTGGAGATAAGTGATTCTTCCCCCTTGAGGAATTTGTATTCAGCAATCCTCATCTACTCTTATTAATTTCCATGTCATGACGCAAAAAAAAGGCCTCTTGTTCTACGTTTCCAAACAGCAGAGTTTTGCCAGCCTTATAGGAGAAGCCACGTTTTGCCATAATCACTATCTGTTTTCAAATGAGTTGTCTGGAAGTCAGCCTTGGTTTTGGTTGAAAAAGAAGATTTGCTGTTTTTCTATAAATCCTTTTCTCTGTGTAAAGGCAGCACTGTTTCACATCATAATTGTGACAGGTTTAACTTCTGCAGCTGTACTTTCATGCTTTACATCCTATATGTGTTTTTTTCTAACCTGTGGTTGTTAAATCTGGAGCTCTGGAAATGGGGGAGCAAGAAAACAAAGGCCATGTGTAGCTAGTACTTATGTGCATGGTGTCCCTGGCCTCCTGTTTTGGATGCATTGGCAGTGCCACCTTTGCCTGGCTTCCAGGCTCAGTGGGGATTAATGCAGTGGTAACATGGGTTTTAAGCTCCTTGCATGCACATCACTGGCTGTAATTGTCAGTTAAAATTTGCTATTGGAATAGTATAAAGACCCTTGAAGGTATAAAAAACCTAAAGTTGGAGATAAGGAGCTGGTTTATATTGATTTTAATTCCAAGACTGGAAGAAGAACATAGTTTTTTGCCATTTGAGCAAAGTCTTTATGCACCAGAAAGGAGAAAAAGGCAGGAAGAGATACAAAGATTGATGGATGAACCAGAGGAAAGTGAGAAGGATGCATAGAAAATAGAGAGGTGAAAGAGATGATTTCAATTCTGTATTAACAGACATTAAGTTGCTTCTTCTGAGGCTACCTTCACAATTCCAGGGCAGTGCAGATGTAAGCACAATGGCCCTTCAGCATTTTGCTGGCACCTAAGGGGAGCTTGTGGGCCTTGTTTAACAACACACACAGATGTCTGATATCTGATGAGAGAACTACCAATTTCTGCATGCAGGCAAAAAAATGAATGGGATGAGCTCTGTTCCCCCTTTGCGCATCTTCAGCAGAGCAGAGCGAGACATCTTTTTCAATGGGGTCTTTTTGTCAAGGATATGAGGAAACATGAGGCTTTGATCTGGTCGGTGCTCACCCTGGAGAGCTGTCCCTACTGATACCAGTGCACAGGATATAGCCCACAGCTGGCACTTAAGAGCTAGGGTATGTTGGTTTACTTTGAGTAAAACAGAACTCAAGCATAAGTTTTGCACTGAAATTACTGAACATTTTGGCACCAGATTCAATAGCATGGGGGTTTCACTTTAACAGTCTCTCTGAAAGGCACACTTTAAGCTGACCACAGGCTCTTGGACTCTGTGCAGCAATGTCTGCCTGAAATGCTGCACACTGCCCTACCCACATTAGATTACTGCAGGATTTTAGATCTGATCGAATCTCAAAATAGCCCAGACCATACCTTCTTCCTTTTTATCAAAATGCCACCTTATTATTCTCAAGTTTCTGTACCAGTCGATTTGAACGTGCAGTGTGAATTATACTGCAGCATCAGCTGGACCCCATGATTTCCTTCCCTCTCTCACTGTCCCTGTCTATTTTAACTCTTACTGTGGCTGGAAGGCAGAACATGCTGAGAGCCTCATTTTTTTTAAGACTAAAACCTCACATTTTCCCTCCTTTTCCAGGAAGGCCAACAGAACTGAATTATACCGTTCAACTTCCTTGCCTTTATTTAAGACAAGCTGTGCTTATTTTCTCTGTTAATCAGTTTGAGCTACTAACACCACAATATGGAAACTATGGGACTCGGTGCCTGGACAGGAGTCAATTAATGAGTGCACTGGAGGTATACACAAACGAACTTTGCCATGAACACAAACCTTCTGAGAGCTCATGTGAGTGCCAGGTATTATCTAATGCTCTGCTACCCTAGAATGATGGATGTAGAGAAGGCTCACTGGATTTTGCTGTAATGGAGAAATGGGTCTTTGGGGATAGTTTGATCCCCTTTACAGCTTTAATGTTAGCAGAACTTACTAATTTTAGCCTCTCTGTTACACTCCTTGTAAAACTCAGTTTCACTGTTAAAATGTTTTAACTGGGGAAAATACAGAGAAAAGATTGGATTTTCTTGGTTACACAATTTTCTCTTAAAACAATCAAACCATTTTCCAGCTGGCAGGATTTGTGGGACTACTTAATCTGGAGCCAATCTTAATCTCTAAAAATGCAGCTACCTGGGAGCTGTCTTGCTGTAATACCTAAAGTTTATAGAATCGGTGCAGCCAGTCTGGACCCTCAGAGAATCATATCACCCCAGTTCCTTCAGCTGAGAAAAGCAGCTTGTTTCTTTTTGTGGCATTCTTCCACTCTTTCAGCTTTGCTTGATTACTGTTTTCTTTAAATTATCTCCTTAAAATTCTTACAGCCAATCTCCCAGACCTCCCAGTTGACACATCTATCTTATACTGCTCTTCTCCTCCTTCATAAAAATTCACACAGAGAATGTGAAGTACTTCACACTTTGTTTGCTAATAAAGACCATGGAGGGATGTTAAATGAACAGAAACCACCTTACAAGAAGATGGGTTGAAAAAGATTATACAGTCATATCCTTTCTTTGATTCATAAGCTCAATTTCCAGTCTGGCAATGGTTTAAAGCTTGATTGTCCTAAGAAACACAGGAATTAGAGCTAGAAATAGAAGGCCCTGTGGTTTGATGGTGAAGTGGGCACCAACACTGCCACCAGCTCAGCTTCAAACCATGCAGTGTCTTTCTGTGTTTTTATTTTTCTGTGTGCTAAAAACCAATGTCGTATTGCTTTTTACTTCCTTCTCTCATGGTAATCCCTTCTCTCAAGTATTTGTGGTATTTTATTCACTGGACTTAGTAAAGCTGTAGCATGCAGACCTGTTTTAGAAGTTGAACTGCAGTGGAGATGATTGGGAAATGTCTTGCTGGTTTTTTATTTAGGACTTCAGAGTCCATCTGCTATTTCCTCTGCCATTGTCTTGTCTCTTCATTCGGTTTATTAACTAAATATTTCTTTCTTTACTTTGCTATTCCAGATTTTTAGTTGTCTCTCACATATAGAGGAACCGAGAGAAATATTTAATTCATTGCCTCCTGCATGTGCTGTTTCTTGAAGAATTCCTTCTGAAAGTGCCAGGCTTCTTTCCTTGTTGAGTAGCCATTTCTGAGGAGTTTTATATTTATTCAATGAGCCAAAGGCAATTATTTATTCAACCGGAAGAAAAAAAAAATAAGCAGCTGGGAAGCTTTATTTGTGCTTGGGGTTTTTTTTTTGTCTCAAATCTGCAGTTGTTAAAACCTGCTGTATGAGTATTTAACAATCACTTTTTCCCTCATGCATGCCTATTTATGAGAGGGAAAATAGACACTGATTGCATAGTATAGCTGATTAGTTAAACAAATGCTCTGCAAGCCTCAGCCATACTGGAGCTTTCCATACTGACCCTGTATACTATTTCTCTGCACATAACACATATAAGAGTGGTCTATATTCTCAGTTGCCATAAATTGGCATAGCAAGTGCTGCTGATTGATGCCACCTAAAGATGTATTTACCCCGCTAATAATGATGGATCTTGTCAAAACTCCTGATGCCAGTAGCAGAGCAGATTGTAATGAGAACAAGATGGGCTGGGATCAATAGCATTTTGATTCCCTCAGGTCTACAGTCCTTAGCAAGCACATTTTTCCCCATTATTATTCTTTCAGAACTGTGGCCGACAGCCAGAGTGGTTCCACATGCTGCACTGAGCTCTCTGAGGTATTAAGCTGTGTCTCCTGGTTACTGACAATGGCATGTGAGTCTCTGGTGGGACTGTACAAATTCACTACAGGCCTGAAAAATGGAGAAAAGACTCCCTGAATACATTTTCCTAATTCAGAAATGCAGTAGAGTCAGAAGCAACAATAGAAAACACACTCTGCCTAGTCCTAACAAAGTTTTGCCTTTCCTGGATCCCTCGAGATGTAGTATTCTCATTATCCCCAAAGTGATGGTAGCAGGCACAGAGTGACTGGGTGAGGGGCATTCTTGTGTGTTTTTACAGTGGAGACAAATACAGAGAGAGCAGGTGGGGGAGATGCAATACTGCCTTCCTCAACTGCTGCAGCTTGTAGACACATCTTTAAAAGATATTCCAAAGACACAATTAGGGGTGTAATTAGATAATCCTGTCAAGAATATCCTGGTAGCCACGTATATTGTATGCAAGGAGCTGAAAAAGTAATATGCTTCTAACCATGGCAGGGGCTGGGCCTGAAAACTACCTGTTCTCCTTTCTACCATTGGAACAAGTGGTAAAGTTCAATTCCATAAAAGTCCAAACAGAACTAAACTAAGGAGAATCATGTTGATGAAAGGGCTCTTCATACAAAGGACTTTGGGCAGGATAAAGAGCTTGTCAAATCTGAAGTCTTGGATTGCCATTATATCACAGTGAACCCGGTGCTTGCATCTTTCATTTAGCTTTCCTAGATAACAACAGGGGGGTGCAGCCACAGGGAAGTGCAATTGGATGGATGTAAGCCCAAGGAAGCCGTACACACCCGGGACACCTGGGAAGCTCGTGCAGCCCAGACTGAAATTTGTGCTTCTGTTGTGACTCTGAGGTTGTTTGAAGCTGGCTGAGGTACTCACACTACAGGCAGACTCCAGCTGCATGGCAGGTGAAGGTAACGGGATAAATCAGTTGCTAGTACTAACTTTTACAAGATAAGGGAATGTGGAATCCCACAATGATCACATCCAGTTGGAATAATGTCAAGGCATAGGCAGGATTATTTCAGTTTTCTGGGTTGCTTTTTCGTCAGGGGACCCGAACATTCTGAATTTGATGTAGTAATTTGACAATGTTACATATCATTAACGACTGATGTAAGGGAACTTGTAAATGACCATGTAGTTATGTAGTGTTTGCAGCATAAATACCAATTAACATTGTAGCTGTAGCTGTTTGTACTTAGTAGATTCTATCAGGGAATCCCACAGAGTAGGAAGGAGTGTCAAATGATCTAAGACAGGAGAAAATGGTGGAAAATCTTGGTCTTCCCTGTGATACATCTGCTAAAGCAATAGGGATGCTCAGGAGTCACAAGCAGAAACCTGAAAAGCAGTATGTATGTGTCTATGCATCCATCCATTTGTCCCTACCAAATTAGGCAAGATTAAGGAATTACTATGGCAGTTTCTCAAGGAATTTTCCTTAAGCTTTAGCTGCAGATGCTGTATTTTTGTACTGAGAGGCTTGGGACTCTGGATTTCACTCTGTGATTTATATAGAGATTGCCTGTAGAATGCAGCAAATACATTTATTTCAGCAGGAATCGGGAATGTCTTCCAGTGCAAAGATACTTCTGGACTCTCTCCAGAGCCCCCAGTAAAGGCTGGTGAGTCTGTCACAGTCACAAGCCACTGTGCTCTCGGAGCACCAAAATTATACACCAGCTCATCAACTTTAGCAGAATTTTCTCTGTCTCATGTATTTGTCATCTACTGGATTTTTGTCACTCTCATGAAAAGAGAGAAAGCAGCCAGTTAGCCAGGGCTGATTTTCACAAGGAAGCTTGGGAAGAAGAGTTTGTATTTCATTGTAGACAGAAATTGCTGATGCTGTTTTTTACCCCTTCCCTTGGCTATAAATGAGACCTGGAGAGAGGGGCAGAGAGAACAAAGAAAAAGAATAACTAAAATGCTGTACTGGTCTTTGTTTGATAAGCCTATTTCTAATAAGGAACTACAGAAGCAGCAGGTGCACAGTGTAGGTCCTGTGTTGCAGCAGATGAGGCTGCAGCTGGACCCGGTGGGTTGCCATAAGGCCCTGGAGCAGTGAATGTCCCATGGCAGACTGGCACAGAGGTCTGATCTCTCCCCCTTTATTTGTGGCAAGGTCCTGTAGATCTTTGCTACCCTATGCAGCATGTTCTTCCCTGGTTGGCCCGCCTCCCCTGTTCTGTTCAATAGATATATATCCCCTGTTGAATATTCATATGTTCTGGAAGTTTCCGAGTTGCTCGATGCCCCATTGGTTCCCTGTCCTCTTCCCCCTCCCCTCTCCTTTCCCATTGGTTCACAAGCTGTCAGTCAATACCTGCTCCACCCCCTGGCCCTCTCCTGATTGGTTGACCCTCCCCTATAAAATATCTGTCCCGTTTCCCTCCCCTTTGTTCTTATCTTTCGTCCCTGGATCCCTTCAATGAACCAGTGTTAAGGGAACTCTGTACAGAAGGACCCTTCCCGTCCTTTTGTCCCCGGACTGCTCTTTGGATTCCGATTGGGTGTGAGTGCTGGCTGTGTGCTGTCACCACACCCAGTGTATGTGCTTGCCTGTGAGTGCTTTCAGCACCACCCTCAGTGCCCCTGACAGGGAGTGGCTGCAAAGGACCAGCTCCTTCGAGGGACGCTCGGGGAGGATGGAGCGGCTGGATCACTGTCTGAGCTAAACACAACCGCGAGCGTCAGTGCTGCTGGAGGGTTCTCATCGTACTGGTGAGAAATGGCGTTTTAATAATATTTGCATCAGCATGCATGTGAAGTAATCCCAGTGAAATTGTGGTGTTTATCCTGGATTTGTACCAGTATCAAAGATAGCAAAATCTGTCTGATTTATGTCAAGAACCTTCTTTACTGTAATGACTGAAACAGCCCTGTATTGCCGCTTCCCTTTCTGCAGGCTTACAGATGCTCATCTTTAGAACAAAGTTTGGAGATTTTATTTCTTGGCCCAATGGTAAACACTCTCTCATTCCCATTAGAGATGGTGTTCACGTTCCTGACTGGAATTCTTGATTTTATGTTCAGCCTTAGCATATGTAGGAGTAACTCCACCACAAGTGCTGAAGGCAACATCTTTTATACCTGGCCTCATATCCCCGTTTCCTGCTGGGGTTGGTAGTATTTAGGCACTTGTCTTTAAAAGAAAGAAGTTACAAATGAATAAACAAGTAGAAGTGTGGAGAGAGGGTTGGAAGTTGTATGGAAGAAGCAGAAAGAAGAAGAGAGGAGAAATGCAGTGGAAAATTGAAATGACGGGATGGGGCATTAGGTGATGCAGGTGGGCATTCCTTCCAAATCACATCAGAAAAGGCCCTGTCCCAGAACTCCCATCTCAGGGACTGTTGCATTAAAAATATGTCTGGCTAATCATTCTCAAGTGAATATTGTCAGCAAAAGGCATGTTGTGGGATAAAGTCAAAAGACCTAGATCAATAGATGTGAATATCAAATGCACATAAGAGATGGGAAAACGCTTTAAATTGTGGGACTAGGACATGAGCATGGGAGAGCAGTACAAGAGAGAGAAGCACAGGAAGCACTGTGCTCTCTCAGTGTGTCAGGCCCAGATGACAGCTGTCAAGGCAGGTGACAGCCTGATAGGTTGTTACCTGCCCTGACACACAAATGAGCTCTGCTTATTATGTGAGATTTCGTTTTAATGTTGTGCTGCTTTTTTCCTGTTTTCCAGAATCAGAGAGAGCTGGTTCTAGGTTCTGATCTCTGTTAGATGCTGTTCGTGGTTTCCACTGAAATCAAAATGCCTTTTGCATCTCATCAGAAGCATAATTTGGCGCTAACTCCACTGGTCTCACTGCAGCTGCTCCTCTCCGTCTGGAGCTGGAAGGATTCTGTAGGCACAAATGCATGCAAGACCAGGGAATGCTCACAGAACCTGCGGATGGCACTCATGTGGCCTTAAGGTAATGTAACGTAGCAGTTTGGAGAATCCATTAATTTTTCTCCTCTCCTTCGTTCTTCTTCCTCTGTGGAGTTGAGGAGAGGTTTAACTGCAATGCTGATCACTAATCCAGAATACATTATCTACACCTCTGCTTTGTTTAATCCAGTTTTGCATAGGGATTAAAAAAATCTCCCTGCCAAAATATGCCTGTTCACTCAGCGTGTCAGCTGACAGGCAAGAGCAAAGAGCCTTGAGAACGTCTCTGTCATTGCCAGACAGGCCAGGCAGTGAGACACCTCCTGTCCCCAGCAATTTCTGGAGCAGATCATAGGAACATCAGTGTCATGTTGATCTTGTGTCTTTTTCCCTGCCAGAGAAATTACAGCAAGGGAGTGCCTGGTGATTGTTTAGTTCTGTCCCAGTTAGGAAGGGAGTGGAGCCTCACTTCATTCTTGTTTCATTATTTTAAGTTCGCTCAGCTTGTTGTTCCAGTATGGTTTTTTGTGTGTGTGAATTTAGCCCTCTAGAAGTATCAGCAAATATTTCAGCACACCTGCAGAGTCAATTCACAATGCATAGCACCTTATCTAGGTCTTGGCTCTGTCCTGGAAAGATGTTCTGTAGCAGGAAGGATTTAAGGTTTATACCTTGCCCATTCCCCATTTAGCCAGCATCTCTAGATACTATCTGCAGCTGTGATTCCACAAGTATTATAAAAGATCAGTACATTCCTGGTTCTTCTGGCAAGACAAATTTGATTTTTTCTCTCTGTTACAGATGGCTGCATTTCAGTTGGATTAGCTCATGCCTGGAGCTCAGACTTTAAGACAGTTTACACTTTTATGGCAGCTTACACACTGCCCAGGGGAGAACAAGCAGTACCTGATCCAGCATAAAGTCAGAGCAGGGCAGATAGATAGTGTACACATTCCTTGGGATGTTTTGTCCAGGACTGTTGCCCAAGCTGGGATAATGCAGAATTTGAACAGAAGGGACATTGTGGAAGATACCTGGAAAGGGAGAAGGAAACTGACTGAGCTGAAAAAAGGCAGAAAGAACTAGAGACAAAAAAGTGAGACCTAATCCTGTACTTTATTGAGTTCTCTTTAAGAAGCAATGACTGCCCCGAGTGACAGCAGTATTTAAATCACGTTTTATTATTTTCACTCCACAGCTACAGACAGGATGGAGGCTGGAAATGCTCAGTACCATGCTGGACCTGACCGTTGGTGTAAGGGCAGAGCTCAAGGTCTGTGAAGAGTTAGGGATCTGCAGACAGGCAGGAAACCTATTCTACCATTCATCAGTCCTGTTCCATGATCTCTTATCAAACATCAGCAAAATCCCTTCCTAGCTCCAAAGAGCAGAAAGCCATTTTACAGAAATGGAAACAGGGAGAGAGGAAGGCGCTGTGTAACAAATGAGGCTATCCATTTTGTATTACTGTGTTTCCTCCTAAAACATGCACCAGGTTTCTGTGAAATCCTGAATGTTGCCAGAAGAAAGCCAGAAACGCAACCCAGGAGACTGGATTGTCTGAACAGGGGTGCAGTGTCCTACCCCAAGGCAGCTGAAGGTATGATCCCTCCATTGAAGGCAGAGAGCAGTCTGCAGCTGAGTACCAGCTGAAATAGTTAATGGAAGAAAATATTCACCTAATCTTTAGTTATTTAGAACCTGTAGCGGGTTTGGTTCGTAAACCGGGCAGAAACACCAATTAATGTAGTGGTTTAGTTTGCATTTCTTACTTTCTGTGAGATAGGAGATTTTGGAGGAATGTAAAGCAGGCTCAAAACTTGAAGAATATTAAAAAGTTTATTACTAACAGAATTAAGAGTAAAAAGAAATAATAAGAAATTAAAACAAAACCCCCTTTTCCTCCAGCATCCCCCCTTCTTATCCAACTCACAAAAAGGATAATAAAGGATGATTCTTGGTCAGCATTTACAGTTCTTAAAAGTCTTTCTATTATTTGAGAAAACAGAGGTCTCTTTTGCTTCTCGTGGTTCCCAAACTGCACCAGCCACAGCCCCGCCCGGAAATCTGCCATCATAAAAAATATCTCTCCCATGGAAAGAAATCACAGTCTCTTCCACACTGTCCCATGGGCCACACATGGGGTATTCTCATTTAAGGACAGACAAAATTCCAGCCTGAAAACAACAGCTCTCTTCTTCACAGAAATTTTAAAAGTCTCCCACAACCTCTGACAGCTCCTGGGTAACCTGGCGTGGTCACCTTTGTTTCTCTTGCAGGCTGCACACAGAATTCTCATCCCCCCACGTCTTTAAATGGATTAAAGAGAAAAACAGTTTGTGATATTACAGTCTTTACCACGGTCTGCAAAAAGCAGGTTTAAGCTGCGCGCTGAAGGCGCGACTCCGCCCTCTGTTCCCCGCAGCCATCTTCAGCTTCACTCACTTTCTCTTTCTCTCTGACCCTGAAGATGCCATGATGATGAATAATCTTCGTTGTTCAGGCTTCATGATGGCGAAAGCCTTGCTCCCTTTATGCTGCTCGTTACTTTATGTTATTTTACAGTTCAATATAGGCTGGGTTGGTTGCAGGAAAGCTCCATCAGCTCCCGCTGGATCTGCATGGCCACGTTGGGGGGTGTTCCTCAGCAGCCACTCCAGGTGGTCTCGGCTATGCAGCTATTGTGGCTGTTCCTCAGCTGCCCGTGGCTCTGAGGGGTTCTCCCGCAGGAACCCAGGGCCCGTGCCCTGGGGCCGGGGGAGGGGAGGCCTGGGGCTGCTCCAAAGAACGGAGCCCTGTGCCCAAATTCCCCCCTTCCCCGCAGGAAGGCTCCAACCCAAAAGGGCACTTCCTGTGTCTCCACAGGGCTTAAATATGTAAATTTTGATAAGTGCCACTGGTTTAAAGATCTGTCCATCAAGTCAGGTTCAACCCATGACAGAACCAGAGTTAATTTTGCAGTTCCTCTGGCAGGTTTTTGGTCATTAGGGCTCTGGCAATGAGTCTTCTCCAGCAATGCAGCTGTTGATCAGTCTCTGAGGGCTGATGTCACTGGAGGTTGGAGAGAGCTGTGTCTCAGGGCAGAAACTGAGCAAGGCAAAATTTAGCCATGCTCTTAGACTTTTCTTTCTCTCCCTTGTCTCAGAGAGATGATAAAAATAAAGACATACAAACTCAAAAAGAAAGAAAAACGGCTTCATCCTGCTGAGGGACTATATTTAGAGATTTTGGCTACTTTTCATCCTAAGTGTTGCTGACTTGAGGAAATTCTTTTGATCATCTAAGCCTTGGCTAGAGTAAATTGTGAAATCCCTTTAGATTCCTTGGGATTTACAACAGATGCTGAATGAAAGATTTATCTGTGGCCCACAGGCCTCCACGGCCATTCAAAGCTCTGCTCTCCCCAGAGGTAAAGGGCAGCATCAGAGGAATCATCCTTAATTTGTCATCTATTGTTTCTGAGAAGGTGTAGGGATCACCTGATCCTACCCAGGGCACAAGGATAATTTCTAATGAAAGGAGGTCTTGAAGAGGGACTTCACTCCTTGGGGAGAGAAGGTCTTCCCTAGAGGGTCAGGGTAGCTGTGTATAGGAAAAAGGAATTAAGTCTAGCCAACACTCTGCAAGATTTGTTTGTATTACTTTGTTTTTTCTCCTCCTGTCCACACTTCTGACATCACACAAAGGTTTGGGAGTAGTGGGAATAGCTTATATGTTTATTAATACTTGTAACAAGCAGCCAGACTAACACAGCCTGATGAAGTCAGCTCCGTTTTATGCCCTCTTTTCACTTTCTGCGCCTTGACTTTTCTGCTCTGTTTGTCTGAAACGAACAGACATGAAGTGAAATGACTTACAGCCTCTCCCTATTTCAAGCTCAAGACCTAGAGGGAGAGTAGAGTGTTACTGTGTTTGGCTTACAATTTGTGGCTCCACTGCAGTGCAGCCTTTCCCTTTCAAGTGCCAGCATGCCCAGAATCCTTCTCTCCCATGCCAAACCTAATAGGCATTCACCATCACCCTGCTTTCCTGCTCTCACCATCCCTACACTTCGTAACATTCTTCTTCTACAAGCTCCAATCTGCCAGATGTTGAATATTCCCTGGGAATTCCAGCAGTGTACAAGACTTCACACAGGGAGCCCAGATATGATAAGTGAACTAACAGTTATGTGCTTCCTCACTCATTCCCAGAGGGATCTTGGGAACCCAGCAGGATCCTTGCTCAGCCTCCAGGGAATAAGCAAACAGGCTACAAGGAGAAAAGGACAGTGGCATTCAATTCGATGAGGCTTTTTCCCCTGGGACGCAGCCATAGCTTGCATTGCAATGGTAAGGTAGACACACAACATCCCCGACCTCCCCTGAAATGAGACGTTAGAGTGTTGCTGCTGTTGAGGCTTCTGCTGCTGAAGGAGGTGGGAGCTCTGCCTGGAGTCAGCCAGCAGTGGGAAGCCACCACACACTGGGATTGCAGGAAGAATACCCACCAAGCGTGTCTCCTTCTAATCTTTGCTGGTTGAGAAATTGTTCAGGCTCTAAAAGCTTCCAACTGGTACAGCTCCTTCTTCCTGCTTAGCTCAATGTGTTTTCAAACACAAGCCTGAAACTTAGCAGATGGTAATTACACTTTGACATTAATATTTAAACCACAAACACAGTTAGCACACTAATACCATCCCCGAAGGCTACTGCTCATTTAAGTTTCATCCTTATGAGACTTAATTATTGTCAGGGATGAATCCTAAAAGGCAAGAAATATTACAGCTCAAAGATTAAACATTCCCTTGATTATTAGAGCTACAGGATTTGGGCACAGAGTATGCAAAGGGCCTTGGCTATGGTGGTAACACTAATACTGCTACTAAAATCCACTGAGTTTTTAAATCCTAATTTTAAATAGCTACTGAGATTTATTTGCAATTACAGTTATACAGACATCTCAGCATTCAGTTAGTTTAGCCAAAGAACAGCTTTGCAAAACTGAGCTGTCATTACCTGTTGTACAGATGGAGACATAGCAATGTTTTGAGGGCCTGACCCAGGGCAGCATCAGGGCTCCTTATTCTGAGCTGGTGGGAGTAGCAAGTGTCTGATGCTCCAAGCCTGTTGCTTAACTATTCTTCAGGCTATTTCTTCAAACTAACCTCTTTATAGACCTTTTATAAGAAAGAACCCTGGGATCACACATTTTCAAATCAATTTGTGCAGGTGCAGTGAAGCTCCCAGGATATGAAGAGCTAGCCAGGCATTTCAGATGTTTTGTGGCATTCCGAAACACACTTTGTTGTGCACAGTACAACAGAAAAATCTGTTACAGAAACACAAATAATAAAGTTAGATTTTCTGCTGGTGTAACTCCAGAAGCATCAAGAAACTGTGAAGGGGGTTTAGCTAAACACCAGTGGTTTTGATCCTCAGTCGAAAAACGGACTCTGTTCAATTATCCTCCAGTCTGAGACAACAGCTGCACCCTGGGGGAGAGAACAGCGAGCTGGAGCAGGGAGGAAGAATTCTTTGTGTGTCCCTACATTGACAGGACTCCCTGGCAGATACCACCCATGCCAACTGTTCTGGAGGAGCCAGGCTGCTGTTGCCGGGGTCATCACAGAGGATATATGAACTCAACCAAGTTGTGCCCTGAAAGTCAGAGCGTGTCTGAGGACTTTCTCAATCAACAGTCAGGATTTCTTGTCCTTGGCAGGCTTCAGATGAAGACCAAAATCAGAGCCAAATCAGATGCAGATTAGAGGCTGCAATAAAGAGGCTGTCCTGCTGCATTAAAGGAGTCACTGTGGTTAGACTGGTTCATGGCTGGAGTGTATCAGTATCAGGCCACGTGTACAGAGGTGACTCTCCTTCAGTTCTCCTCCAGCTGCACTTTGCTGAGGATCTCCCCTTTTTTGTTTTGAGTGGAAACAGATAATTAGCTAGAATCACCAATTCTACCTGGCTTGAAAACAGCTGTTGCAAAATGGCTTTCTTCCAGTCTTCTGAAAAGAAATCATGGATTTACAAAGGTCTGATGAGAACTGAAGCCAGGTTTAAATTTGCCACCTTCTGTTTGGAATTGGACCTTGGACAGCGTTGCACTGGACCCAAGCTTGCTCCAAATTTTACAAATCTTTCCAAGCCTCTGGCTCAGCCTGGGGTGAATTTCAAATATGATCCTCTAAGTATGTGAGCTCCTATTTCAAGATGTCATTATTGACATTTTGCATTGTTCAGATAAAAATCATAGCCAGAAAGGTGAATTCTGTTTTTCCTTCTTCCTCCCTCCTGCTTTTTCTCAGTTTCTATGCTGTGCCAGCTACTTAGAAATGATGTCATATGTGGTAGGAAACCCAGACCTCATGGAAGGAAAGAAATTCTTTGACATGCATCTTTAGATTAATTACTAGTTTCTTTAAAATCTCAGAGCCTTTAATGAAAGGTGGTGCAGACTCTACCACTTGTGTCCAAGGAAAGGCAAGTCTGCTGCCATCTGCTTCCTCAGGCTAAAACTAATGAGTGCATGAACTTCAGAGGGAGATTCATAAACTTTTGCTGCCCGAGGATGCTATGCTTGGTGTTGAAAGAGTACCCTCCAGAGATTGCTTTAGCCAACTGCACTCCATTTCATTTAGAAAAATCCATGAGAAGGTTCCCATTATTCACAAAAAGGTGTGTGGTTTTTCCAGGGGTGATAGCTGTGGCATAGTAAATTAAATCCATCATTTACATTGCTCAGGAAGCAGGACTGGTAAGCTCACTCTGACCACTCTGGCAGATGATTTAAAAAATAAATACAGGCACAGTGGATGTGAGGTCTGTGTCATCCTGCACAAACGTGATGTGTGTAGGATGCTGGAGCACCAGTGGCTATTTGCATATTGGTGTAAATGATAACCCAAGGAGCAGTGAAACAGAGAGGGTGTAAAAGACTCACACAAATGAGTATCAGAAGCAGGACCAGAGGTCAAAGGTCCTCCATACTGCCACTGCACTGCATAGATTTCACCATACCCTTCTAGTCAAATTAGATTTGTCCTCCCTTTGAGTGTATAACTGGTCTCTACTTAACATGCAAGTGCAGTGTTTTAAATCAGAAGCCTTGACTTGTGGAAAGAGGCACTGACATTCAATCTGTATTTATATTCACAGGCAAACAGCCTGTGGACTCAGATACATGCTGACAGAGTCACTGAGAGTCCCACAGAGGTTGACACCAAGAGCCTGAATGATTGCTGTGTTTACCCTATAAATTCATGGTTGAAATGCAGATTCATACAGGGGTGACTCTGTTACTTTCACTGTAACCCATGTAGTCTGGCTGTTGGAGAGGTGAGGTGCACTGCTGAGTCTGTCTTGGATGTCCAACTGGCTTTGCCTCATGTCTAAGTTGAATACTGACCTGAACCATTTTGTGTACATTTTTTTCTCATTTTAAAACACCAAGCCTCACAATTTTCTAAGTAGATCTTTGGGGCTGTAGCCATGTGACTCCCATTAAAGACAGTAGCATTCACATACTACATTCTTCTGTGCACATCTGTCCTGAAGCATCCTGATGCAGCTGTCAGGAATCATTCTGCTTTTTGGCTGTTGCCAATCAGGGAAAAGTGGGGAGTTTTCCTGTTGTGTTGTCTGGTGAAATGTTATGTTGTATGAAGTTGTTGAGCACCTGCTTCTTCACACAGGGAGAAGGTTGAAACTGCTCCGTGGTACCCTATCAGTGCTGCCAAAAAGATAAGGAAGGAGTTGAGGTCAGATGGATAATTGCTAAAATGAGAAATATGCTAAGTGCTCATACTTTTTAGCAGTGGAGTTTTATGCACAGTGAGTGGAATGAAATTACAAAGTGAGAGAAAGTGAGGTTCTGTTGTTGCTGGGGCTGGAGCTGGTGTGGTCGTAGAGGGTGTGATACCAAGCACTAAGCAAAGAACCACACAACAGAGGCAAGTTGCCCTGCACAATCTTTAGTGTCTATAATACACAACTTTCTGAGCATTGGTCTACTGGGCCATTATTTGTTAACCAACTGTGTGTCAACAGATGTCTGAGTAGCATTTTGGTAATATTTGGGATGGTACTGACCCACTGGTGGCTGGTGCAGGAGTCTTGACAATGACACAGTCTATAAAAATGAAAATTATCCAGAATGGTTTTAAAGCTTGGTTTGTAAGAGATATGGCACATTTCTGAGGGGCAGAGGTTAGGTTTTTTCCCTCAGATGAGGGTGCCTAGTGCTGTAAAGAAAACATTGAGCATTTTCCAAGACTCACTTCTGTTCGTGGGTGAGAGGTGCCCTGGGAATACTGATGATCAGACCAGCTCAACAAAAGGCCCAGTTCTGTCATAGCACCTGACTCTATGTGAGCAGTTAGATTTGTTGTGACTTAAAATCCTATTGATGATTCTGAGAGACACTTGGCAAGAGATAATAAAGAATAAAAGTGGAAGAGCATTCATCTGCAATTACCTTAGATGCTTTTAGTAACAAAAGAATGAATTTTGCATGCAAGCGAAGCTACACAGAGATTAATTTGGCCTACAGTTATATATTTTTGTCAGTTCTCTGTACATTTTTCTTTTCAAAGTCTATTTTTCTGCTCACTATTTGCAAAGAGAGATTGACCATGACACAGAATAAGCATGGTAGCTTTACAAATAGCCTGACATGGCCTGTTTATCCTTTCATTTCAAAAGCACACCAGATAGATCTGTTTCATCCTCCTTCTGTAATTTCCTCCTTTTCTTGCTTTTTTTCCTCTTCTTGAAAATTGTAATAGCAAAATTGAATGGGAGCTGAGATCTTCTTGGCAAAATTGTAGCCCAGGAGTAAGCTTTCTGTGCAAAGATCTGAAAAAGAAAACCTCAGAGGGAAGGAAACAGGGAGTTAAGATGGAAGTGCTGATATGACCTTAACTCGAGTGTCATCCACAGCAATGCTTTAATTTATTCAATCAATTGCAGGGCCCTTAGGCTGGGAAGGGATAACTCTGGGATATTAAATCTGTCAGGCTGGGAAAGGATAACTCTGGGATATTAAATCTGTCCCTCTCTCCAGTCTGTCACTGCTGTGTCAGAATACATTGGTTCTTTTAGTCCTCCTTTTATTAACTGTCTCCTCGACGTGGCCTCTCAATCTATCACACACTAACCTGCAATTGCTTGCTGAGTGCAAGACCCCTGGAAAACCTCTGGATTCTCTGCTGACCCTGTATTTTATCACTGTCAGTGCAGATGTAATGACCTGCTATTACTGTATGTCATTCATCCCCACATACCTGGGGATTGCCATGGAAGACTGGACTGGAATCCTATTTTGTCTTCTGCCCTCTCACAGCCTATGTGCATCACAAAAGATGTATCATACCCGTGTTGGAAATCCTGTGGCATGGTAAAGGGTGGCCTGAGGGATCCAGATCCTCCCAGATCCCCACTGATGGTTGATTTAACTGCATTTGCCATTCCTGCAGATGGCATTTCCATTTCCAGCTTGAAGCTGCATTAGGCCCTGGGGCAATCTCTGTCAGGCAAGTGGTTGCCCAGGGCCTAATGCAGCCTAAAGCCCAGGGCAGAAGGAGGTTTCATAGGTGCTCACTGTGCAAATAGCTTGGAGCTGCAGGGCCAGCATTTCCTGGTTGGACTGAAGTGTCAAAGCACCTAAAGGCTGCTCTGACTGTTTCTAAACTAACTGGGCTTAACGGTATTAGTTACTCCTATAGTATGGATCCAATTCCTTTTTAAAGGCTGAGGCTACTTGTAAGCATCCTGTGGATCCAGTTCTATTAGTGGTTGATGTCACTAATTTTGGGGATGTCCACCTTGGTGGCCAAAGCTGGCACACATTTATGGCTCTGCACAGCTTTGCCTCAGTGATGACTGACCCCCAATAGCATAGTGAAGCACACAGATATGAACATTAAAGCTGGAAGCATGATTTTGATCACCCACTCTGGCCTTCTGCCTTACCCGAGCTGAAGACTAAGCCAGGCTGCCTGTCTCATCAGTTTGGACTAACTTACTAATTTTGGGTTTAGAAACTGTCAGAGCTGGGAAATCTGTGTCTTTTGTACTAGTTGAAATGAGTCTGATTAATCAGAGAGATAAATTGCCCGGGAGCTCAGCAGAGTGTGGGAGTTCCATGTGCTGCACACCCCTAGTCACAGCATGAGTGAGAGGCTGAGAAAATCCTGCCTAAAACCCATTGCCACAATCCTTCATCTGGCTCTCATACCCCTGCAGGATTTGGAGAGAGGTTGTTTAAGGTTCCCATCATTGCCTTCCCAGCTGCAGCATCCAAATCTACTTGCAGCTTTGAAAATGTGAGCCTTTTGACTATGCCCTGATTACGTTATCCACAGTGCCAGAGTGCTTTAGAGACTTTCCTGGTATTTTAACCACTGTAAAGCTGGGCATTGGCAGGGAGTGGCTTTGAAAACCAATTAGTTTTTACCTTTACTGAGAAGCCTCTGTTGTAAAGAGAGGTACATTTTCCCTGTGTAGTCTGAGTAATCAAGACATCTCTCTTTCTTGATTTATATGGCCATAAAATTCCAGGTGGTTTTGGCACTGTTTCTTTCCCTTGTAGCATGAGCAAATATTGAGCAGCAAATCCTCACCTTAATTTCATTAATTACCTGCTACAGCTGGAAGCCTCCGAAACAATGTCTGATTTTAATAGAGATCTCAAAAGCAAAATAAACTCCCAGTCCCGCCACTCCTTTCAAAGCTCATTTTCTCTTTTTTTTTTTGAATCTGGTTTTAATTCACCTTCACCCTCCAAAAACTTTCAGGCTTCTTTGTTCTCATCTGAGATGGAGAAGAATAGGTAATTGTGTTTCATTATCACGTGCAATAGATTTGCAGTAAGTTTCTCACTCCCACAAATAAACAATGAAATAAAATCCCTAATTCATCCAAGTGATTTTTCTTTTTAGTGCCTGCATGCATAGTTACTCACTGTGTCTCTCAGGTTCAAAAAGAAGAAACCATCTTGCTGTTCTGTAGATATCCCAGCAGGAATAATACAGAGTGAGGAAAGGAAGTGGAAAAGAAACAGCTGACGAAAGTCTTCTAAAATGATCCTATTCAGGATGCAGACTCTTATTAGCTGAAGTTCTGGCCAGGGACCCTAAAGCAGCTGAGAAATCAAGATTTCTTTTTTCCTAGAGAGGTTTCTACTGCCCGGGATTCTTCTGAAGCTGAATCTCACTTTGATAATCTGGCCTAGTCCTGATGTGTTCTGCTACCCCTTACTTCCCTCCTGCTGCTGCAGCAGCACAGGGGCTGAGAAGAAATTGTCAAAATAAAAAGAGTCCCAATTGTTTCATTAAAAATTAAATATTCATGGCCTGGAGGATGGTGCTGAGTGTCCAGATCTCTTCCACCTTACTGACAGAAACACCCACATACCCAGCTAACAGGCACAGAGGTGAGCTGGGGTTTCTGCTGCTTTATTCCCCAGGCTGAGGAACAGTGCTCTGTATTTACAGGCATCTTTTGGGTAGATACTGGAGGCTGTTCAAGGTGCTGCCAGGTTTCCAGATATGGAAGTTGGTGGCTCTCATAGCAAATCAATCTCTTGCACATAAAATATCACTATGAACAGGGAGCACATTTCTCATCTAGTCACTCTTTCTTCTGGGACAAGCTGGCTGATCAGAATTTTGAGGAAAATTAAATACATCTTGCAGAGGATAGATCAATATGCTCTTTTATGGGGAATAGCAGAGTGTGGACTGTGTGCAGGTGTAAAGGCTGACAGCTGCTATCAAATGCTTTCCAAATCCTATTAAAAGAAGAGTTTGTGGGGAAGGCTCTGTGAGAAGAGGGATGAGGGAACCAGAGGAAGGGAGGAAAGTAGGTTTCATTGAGCAAATTTTCTTATTATCACTCCTCAGAGCAGTGTATGATATATATGAAGATGTCATAGATTGGTGTGTTTGTGAATTTTAAGTGGGAAGAATTGATTTTGTAGGAAATATTTTAAGACAAGGTTTCAGTTACTGTGAACATGAAGAGCACAACCATTTGCAGAGCACTTGTAACCAGGTAAATATGCAGAGGAAGGAAAGTTGGTCAGGATGGTAATCCCAGAGCTGAAAGAACTCAATTTAACATGCCATGGAAAAATCACTTAGAAGACCCCCCCCGAACAATTAGGCGCTGTCTCTCTTCATTCCGAAATATATTTGTTGGCTTGACTTTTTAATCTGGATTTCATTTCCCATACATTTAAAAGGGGGTATTAGCAGAGAGCCTTTGGAGACTAAATATATCAGGTATCCACCAAGTCCACAAACATCCTGATTGGAAGGGCTGACAGCACTGGGTGCACAAATAGGTGAGTAGGTAGTGTTAACTAGATGGGTAGATAAATAGAGGCAAGCAGCCAGGCAAACAAATCACTCTGTGCTGCCTGGTTTGCTTCTATAGCTTATCTGAGACTCATTGTGGCAAGTCATTTTTTGATTTCTGTGCTATTTGGGAAATGAGCCTGTGGTTCAAGGACCAAGACATCATCACACTGACATTTAAAGGCAGCAGTGAAACTGGGTATTTGCCTGTTTGGGCTTGGTTGGAAATTCCTTCCAAACTTGATGACTCCTCTCAAGTTAAAAGGAGAATTGCAGCAATTGTTGCAATCAGCTAATAGCAGCATAGATTTCTGAAGAAATTCATTGCAGAGGGGAACAGCACACCTCAGGTGTTAGAAAAATAAGGGCTAACATTTTTTTGTAGGCCCGAAATTGAATTCCTAGTTAGGTCGTCTCTGTGTCTCCTAATCATATGTGACATTAAACACTTATTCAATGAAACTCTATTCTTTGCACTAATTATCAAGCATGAAAAATTGATATTGAGCGAGGCCGTTGAGCCAAGACGATTCAATAACTAGCAGGGAGGAGAGATTATTTTAATAAAATAGGTGTGCTTGAGCCAGATGGAGTTCCCAGGATGCACCGAGACAATATGACACATAAAATTGTCCTCTGGCTTATGTGACAGCTCTAACTGTGCTATTAAAAAACCATCAATGAGCTGGAGTGAGGTGTTGCAAGAAAGGACACAATGAGGGGGAAATTGAGGGCGTTTTAGACAAAATGTAGGTAAATGGTGAATATAAAAGGCATGGCTGGGAGTCTTGGAATACCTCTGTGATCCTCAGTGACTGAGATCAAAGAAAATTTTTTCAGGACCCCCAGGCAGATGTTATGTGACCTGCCCCTGCCCAGTGGGACAGGCTTGTCCCCACACTGAATTTCTAGCTAAAGGACCTGTGCAGCCCACCTCACAAATTGAGAAGAAAATGCTTTGTGTTTGTGCTGGAAAAAAACCCCCCAAATTAATCAGCTTTCCCTTCTCCCCTTCCTTTTCTTTCCTCTTAGATTTGCTTCTTTCCCTTTCATTTCTTCATCTCGTTCTATATGCTCTGTCTTTCACCCTCTCCATTACTAACCTCACCCTGAGAGGTCCAGTTTGGAACCAGGACTTCTTGGACCCAACACCTCTGTGTCCTTACTTTTTCCTCTATACTTCATGGAACCTGTGCCTTGTGCTCTCTGTCCTGGGATGCTGCTAACAGCATTGTTAGAGAAGGAAATGCCATCCCATAACAGGTTGGGTGGTATATGACATCCAGTTATCCAAACAGAATATAATGTAATTTCACCCATGGGCAGTGCTGAAAGGAACAGATTTCCTCTGAGTGTGATGTATGAGGCTGCCTCTGCTATCTCTGTTTGCTGAGCCTCTTGCTTCATTCCCAGCTTCCCAGCAAATCTCTAAAGCTCAGAAGACATTGAAGCACAGCACGTTTCACAGCTGAGGAACCAAGATAAACCAGAGACACAGAGGCTTGTTGTTTAAACCCCAGAGCAAACAGAGGCAAATTAATGGGTCTATCTGTATCACTCCCTTTCACTCTTCCGTTTGTCTTTTCCTTTCTTGTTTTCTCTTCTCTTTTCCTTTGTTCTCTTCCTTCTTTGTTTCTTACTACAATAAACATGATTCAAGGCACAATGGCATTCAGGCTTTGGAGTTTTGCTTTACATCAAGGGAATGGCTAAGGGCAAAACAGCCCAGTTCAGGGGATTTAGCAACTTGTGTTTGACCTGTTTTTCCCAGGAATGAGGTGCTGGTCAGGAAGGAGAACAGAGCTGTGCCAAGATGGGTGAGTTAAATCCCAAAGGGAAGGGCCCGAAAAGGTGCTGAGCTTTTTCCAATCTTAAATCTCATAGGCTATTAGTATATTATTAACTTAATAACCACCCTCCAGTGAGAAGGTCTGTAGCATTCCTGACTGGCTCTGCTTTGGAACAAATGTTCAAAGGTATGGAGGCATCTATAGAAAGAGAAACACATCCAGCAAGAAGTTCAAAGCACCCAAGCAGTTTGGGTGTTTGACTGTGAATAGGAATGGTCGCTGAGTTCTTTGGATGCTTTTGGGGTGCTCCTGCCTGAGTATCTTCATCATTACGTGCCAACAGCCCCCAGTAACTCTGGCATGTGTTTTAGTTCTGGCAGGTGAATGCAGGAGGCTGTTGTGCTGCCTGAGTACTAGTACCACGTATCTGCCTGCGTGGAGCACCACATTACTGCTCCTGAGTTAGAGACACAGAATGCACATCCCCACAGGCAGCTTTGGTAGGGTAAACAGAGACCTGGATATAGTTAACATGGTACCCTGAGCACTTAAAACTTCTCTCTTAGCAGAGAATGGTCCAGATGTGATCAGCAGATCATGCTATCATTAGTGAATCACATGCGTGAGAAAAGGAGAAAAGGAGGAAAGGAGGGAGGAGTTGGTGTGAAGGAACATGTTGGGTGTTTGGCTGATCCCTGGCCTCAACTCTGCGCCCCCCAGACAGCTGGGTGCTCCCCAGGAACTTCTGTGGGATTCCTCAGGCCAAAACTGGGTCGAGCTCTGACACAGCTTCTGATCTTCCTTATGAAATGCCTTTTTTCAGAATGGAATTAAAGGACTAAGGTTCTTTGTAGTCTTTTTGATGCCTTGTGCCCTAGGATAATCTTTAGGTCTTTGTGAGATGAAGGTGGCATCATGCATGTCACTACCAAGTTAGAACCTCTCCCATCCGAGCAGAGGAGTTGGTTTGAATGTGCACTAGGGTATCTGAGGTGAGCTGTGGGAATACCAGGATGTAAGAGGGTGATGGTTTGTCTAGTCCAGGATGGTGCCACTAGAAGAGGACAATGATCTGGTAACTGCAGTGGGAAGCATAAACTGTGTACACTGCACAGCATTCATCATATGAAGGCATGGAAGTGAATGCTGAGGACTGTTTGCAGGACACTCTCAGTGTGAAATCGCTTTGACTAATGCCTGTGTCTCCTCTGAGGCATTCCCTAGACTGCCATTGTCTCTGTGCATGCCACTAACTGGCTGATAAAGAGGCACAGATACATCTCTGCCCTGCAGCAGGTTATTGGTAGGGTTATTTAATTTTGAAGGTTTGGAAGTGGGTGAGAGTCTAATCTTTGCAACACTGGTGAGAGACTTAAGAAAAGTTGTGCAGGAGTGAAAGGAGTACCCAGCACTACCTTGCACAAGCAGGAAACATGAAAGGAAAAGTTGTGTTAACCCTTCTGGGCTGGACTGTGAGGAGCCTTTAATTGTAGGATCACACACAACTTCCTGCATCGTGGAATACAACAGACAGCATGTCTGCAAACTCCAGCTGTAGTCTCCTAAGTCGCTGCCTTCGTGTTTATTTAAAAGAGCTGACTGTGAAGCTTGTGAAAGGAATGAGATAGATTTGTCTTTACAAACAAACTTCGAGTCTGCTGATAGGTAAAAGCTAAGTACTGAGAGGTGAAAGAAACAATGGGAGGAATTCCACTGATTGATGAAAGGAGTGAGAGGGATTTGTCTTTACTAACAAACTGTGAGTCTGCTGATAGGTAAAGATAGAGACTGAGAGATGAAAGAAGCAATGGGAAGAACCATAAATTCCATCGGAAAAGACAAAGGCGGGAGGGTACACATTAGAAGGGGGTCTGTGTTAGGTGATTCAGGAAGTCTGTACCTCTCAAGTACCTCAGCCAGTGGGGAAAGAAAGAGGGAAATGTGGCTGGGAAATTAGGATAAAAAGGAGGCTGCGTCCTCTAACAATTTGGGAGACCCCATGGGTAATGCCCATGACCTCTCCCTTTATTTGAATAAAGTAACAGGACTCCTCTGTCTCCTTTTTGGATGTAATCCTCTGGTGTTTGTGGATCAATTTTCCTGACACTTGTTTAAAAGTACATCCAATGGAAAATGACAGCAAATGGTGCTGAAAGCAATTGTGCAGATCCCAAAGGTCTAAATTTAAGGGAAACCCCTTTCCTATGGGAACATCATGGAGAGGATTCAGGAGAGCCAGGTCTGCTACCCCTTTTGATGTTTCCCTTTTTCCGTCCTCCTCTACCTTTCTCCTTGCTGTTTAAGGTAAACACCAACTGGTTGCTGGAGGCATCCTTGGGCCTCTGAAGTGGTGGTGCTTATTTGATCTGCCATTTGAAAGTGCATTGTAGTGGTTTGGCATGTGAGTATCTTTCCTGCTTCCTTGCTGTGTCTTTGTGAGGGGTATAATTTGAGACTAATTAGTTCTCAGCTCTCAGCTCTCACAAAGGAGCATCAGCACCTGGTAGACTCTATTTGCTTAAGCCTTTATGAACTGGGAACACATTGCTCTTTCATCTTATTGTACAAATAATTAGAATAACTTAGCCAAAGTCCCCTGGGATGCAGTTTGTGTTTAAAACACTTCCCTGCAGTGACTGGCTACTTTGGCAGCCAGTATAGAAGAGCTGGAGGGGCTGAGACCTCTTGCCTGTGGGTGCTTCCAGCCTTTCATCTGTATCCCGGTGGGCTCCAATCCTTTCTAACCCAATCCCTCTAATCCCTTCCTGTATTTCAGAACTGTGTCTCTTCAGAGATCAGCTGAAAAGAGGAGTGACATATAGGCTTGGAAGAGGCAAGATGGATGACAGACTGTGTATATGAATGCAGTAGGTCCTCTAATGATTCTCCCCGCTTTGTGGTCTGGTACATGGTGCATGCCCTGGTCTGGGGGATGTGTCAGACCCTTCTCTGTCTGGTTCTGGGTCACCTCAACTGCTCTGCACAACAGAGAAGTTCACATACATGTGCTCAGTGCACTCTTTTGAGCTCTGGAGGGCTTTGGCATCTTTAAGGCCAGTGGAGTTCAACAATGAAAGTAACACCACCTCAGTAAAGGGATTCTGCATATTGCAAGGTTGAATTCCATTTATGTCCATAAAGATCAAAAACTTTGAGATAGCTTCTTTTTTTCGGTGTGACATCTTGTCACAAACAGACATTAAATGTTTCACATCTATGGGATTTCAACCAGTAGCATAATTCCCTCACAGATATTCCATTGCTGCGTTGGGTGTTAATTTCCCTGCTTCTAATGTACGTGCACGTAAAGGTTGAGTTACAGTTGCTGTGGGAACTATAACTTTGAGGTTTATGATTCAAAATGAAAAAAAGAGTGTATTTATATACTTTATTTTGCTTATGAATCAACATGGTAATATTGATGTAATGGGAGAAGAAAGAGAAACTTCTAAACAGGAAGCGTAACATCAAATACTGATCTGTTTGTTTTCCCTTCTGTAATGTTCCTCTAACAGGCAAAATCCCCGCTATAAAGAAAAAAATATAAACTATGAAGCAGACAAAAGGGAGAAAAGAAAGCAACAGAAAACTGAGATGTTAAATGAAGTTGTTCAGAGAGAAAGTGTTTGCACTTACCAGACACAGGTGGCCACATGCCAGGAACCTTAGTGTAAAACCAGGCAATAACTTGAGATACTGAGATTGGCAAGTCCAGGACTGGGCAATTCCAGTCATGCTGCTGCTTTTCAGGGGAGTTTGCAGTGATGTAGAGAAATAAAACAGACACTGAAAAGCACATGGGGGAGACCTAAAATCTGTTTATGTTGTCTCTCCCACTGCCCTGGGACAGCTCACAGTTTGTGAATTTAAAGCAGAAAGGTTCATTCCTCACAGACTCGGGAGAACTGGAAAGTGTTTGTGGGAGGCTGAAGTAGAAGACTGCATTACACTCTCCTTTTCAGTATCTCAAAATGAGGAACCTGGTTTTGGTCTCATACTGATATTAAGTCAGAGGGAACCTTCTTCAAGTTAATGGTGTTAGATGGAATAAATCAGGAGTAATGGGGGAGAGCCAGGCTGTGTAGTGCACTACACAGGGAAATACTTCCCAGCAGGGGCCAATACTACTTCCTAGTCATGAGTTAATATGATGTAGGATCTAAAGTACAGTCTGTGTTTACCCAGTACCTTTCTAGCATGGCTACTTCTGATGAAGCCACAAACTTATCTCTTTTCAATTTATCTCTAATTTTAAAAAATACAAACCTTTTCCCTCTCCCAGCCTAGGGCCACTCTTCACTGGTCACACTGCCTACTGTGATTTAATTTGTTATTGATTTTTACTGAGGTGGTGTCCATGACAGAAGTGGAGCAACCCAAATCACAAATCACTAATGAAAATTGTGACCAGCCTCTTATCAGCCTGCAAAGATGATGATTAAAAATTACTGGAAAGGCAAAATCAATCAGGCCCCTTCACAAAGTTGTTTGGCTGTAGAAAAACAAAAAGCAAAGATTAGCAATATTAAAATCAGATTGTTTAAAAAGCTTTAGCTGGTCTCCTGTGTGACAGAAATAGCTTTGTTTCCTAAACACAGAACAGGGATTTATTTCCTCAGCAGTGATGGCTGAGGAGGAGCCACTCTAGTGTGTCAGATAAATAATGTGAGTTTCTAACATTATTTTTCATTCCAAAGTTCACAGAAGTCTTAACGGCCTTCAGGACAATAAATCTAGAGAGCAGGGGATGGATTTAACATTTTGGATCCCAGATGGCTGCTGTGGGAGGGAGATTAACTCTGGTGCACCAGTGGATTCCTGAGAGATGCGTGTCCTTTCTTGGCTGGGCTTGGAGCCTGCTGTGCTGAAGGCACTCAGAGCACTTTATGGAGCTCCCTGCAGCTCTGTGCACTCACCCCAGCACCAGCTCCAGCTCCTGTTGGGGCCAAGCATGGTTTCAGTGATGTATTCACAGCACTGCTATTTTCCTAGGAGCATAGCACATGGATATTGGTAGATGTAACCTCAGAGAAACCTTGGGAAGCAGTGAAGAATCACTGCACACATGGGCATTAAGTGACATACCTGGTGCAGCCCAGTGTCTCACTCAGCACTTACTGTCAAGGTCCTCAGTGGGGATAAACTGGTCTAAATCCATCAGATTCACTGGCACTGCAGTGACCACACTGATCTACACCATGAGACCTGGTCTCAGAAGGAGCTGGGGGGGCTGCAGACCATGAGAAATATCTCTCATTCAGCTCATGTGGATGATGGGGTCTGTTGACAGAGCAAGTGGCCGCAGGGGAAGAAGTCCAGCAAGATCTCTGCATCTTCTCTTTTAAGGCATGAGCGAGTCTTGGGAAGGCCTTTTCTGTTCTTCCCTGTCAAATGTGTTAGTTCTGCATTTCCATTACATCAATTATGTACACTGCAAATATTTGATTTCAGGGAAACGTGAAAGGAAAGGAAACTACTCCCTGTCTCAGGGTGGGCTGGATGTGCATCTGAGTAAAGGAGATGGGCAGAGGGCTGGGGAAGCAGCTTTTATGGCTTGTGGATGAAATGCCATGAATATGTATGAGACTGTAATTGGCTCCCACAGAGTAACCAAGGTGCCTGAAGGCCCAGGTGTCCTGGCTAATTGTTGTAGACAATTAATAAATCAGATTCTACTAATCCCATATTGAGCTGTGCAGCTCATTACAGGACCAGTGAGTGAGATTCTCTTCAAGAACTGCTTGGAGATAGAGAGTATTGGGGGATCCAGGTTTAGGGGCAGAGAAGGTCACAACTGGGCTGGCACTATTGTTGGCTCAAAAAGCAGCAAAATCACAGCCACAGCAGGAGACAGTGACAGTCTGTCTGTCAGCCTTTGGCTGAGATCCAGAGCCACATGAGGGAGAGCTCTCACCCAGTTACTCCTCCCTGGAAACAGGAGCTGGGTAATGAGTCTGTGGGTTTAGTAAAGCCTAACAAACCACATCTTTGTCCTGTGACCCAGCTTACATATAGACTTTTCTTTGTGGTAACGTGAATCCCATAAGTCAAAACCATAATTTGACCCATTGTGTCCCACCCACAGAGATATCCTGCAAACTGGATGACTAGTGGTGGTGGGATGCGACTTCCTGAAGCCCACTTGAGGCTTTTGTGATAACCTGCCACTAACCACAAGTCTCCTTTGAGAGGAAACACTAGTAATTTTAAGGAGGGGATGTGGCAGCTGCCCAGTTTGCTCTGTGTTGCAGGGTCTTGAATAGATAGGGACAGAGTTTGTGGGAGGACTCGTGCTGCCATCAGCCATGCTCTTGGCATGCTGTGGGAATGCTGGCATCTGTCTCGAGCCAGACTCTTTTATAAAGTGTTTTGAGAATTGATGGACCCTGGTTTTCAGAGCCTAATAAAGCTCACTTTTGCTAGGTTTAATGCACTTGTCACATCCATCAGAAGCGAACAGCACCTGAGAGACTACAGCTCCCTGGTACTTGAGCACCCAAAAAATGGATGGTGCTCTGAGATTTTGAAGGCACTATGGATCACATTACATCTAGAAGCAACTGATTTTTTAATGGAGTTCCAACAAGCTCCTCCATTAGCTACCTCCCCCTTCCTCTAGCATTCAGCTACTTGGGCTTGCAGGGGTTGTAACCAGACAACTTCAGGGACTTTCAGTTTCCTATTCCTATTTTAACTTTCTCCTTCTTCTTTCTATTAATACTTTTCCTGGAGTTTAATGCTAAATGTAAGGAAGCTCCTTCTCTGCAACTTTTCTATCCATTGTGCAGAAGTTCTGTAGCAGAGATTATAGGTACCAGACCTATGCTGTAGAACTGGTTTTCTAAAACTTCTTTTGTACTATTTTTAATTCCCTCACCTGTCTCTTTCACACTTTTTCTCTTTTGAGTATTCTTCCTATATCCACATATTTCCCTGCTTTTTCACTTTCCTTCCTGTTCTTTTGGACGGCCTGATCATGGCAGAAGAGGTTCTGCAATACCACAGTCCTGTCTCTGGCTGCAAGAGGTTCAGTGTCCCAGAGCTTGATGCTGGGGCTTGAATTACAAGGGGGATCCTGGAAGGCATCTTGGATGCTGTACTTTGAGTCAGGGTCATGTGAGCTACACTGGATTCTTACAGACATCCAAATAATGGCAATTCTAAAATATAACTGCAGGGAAAAATAGGAAATAATTATAAATGAATGAATGTAGCAGACTGCTGATGGGCACTGGTGGAACTTTAATCTCAGGGCCTTATTAGAGTAAACACATCCACCCACCAGCTCTGGCCATTCTCACTGCTTTGCCATCTGTTGCAGGATAGGTGGATGAACAAAATTTCCATAATTTGCACAATGTCCTCATGCAAAGCACAGTAGGAAGCCTGCTGGTAGTTTCTCATCTTATGGCTCTGAGGAGACAAAGCTGGACTTTCACTATAGGGAAGAGGCCAGACCACTTCCCATGTAACTCTTTTTCTTTAGAGTTTCAGAACTTGAAGAAGTTTTCCAGAATTTTGTGAAATGGTCCTCATTTTTTCCCAGGGACAATGAATTTCCAAAACATCCCATGGACTGCAACTTCAGCAAAACAATTTTCTGCCAGCACCTGAGGCAGTCAGGGAAGCAAAATAAACAAGTAAAACCCACGCCACACACACCGCTTGAGCTTAATGCAAATAAATCACAGAAGTATTAAGTTCAGCTCTAAATCTCTCTCTCCATCTTCCTGTCTTTCAGACTGTTTCTTGCCTAAGAATATTTTATCAATCTGCCAGTTTGGCTTTATGTACTGTTTGGATTTTTCCTGGCTGTGTATCGTCTGTCTTCTTCCCTGCTTATACTTCTCACTTTACCTTTATACTAATAACACTGTGTTGGTAAATAGGGGCACACCACCAAAAGCAACTGCAAAAGATATTTCTCCAGCCCCATCTCTCAGGGGACACTTTTCTCCATCTTGAGGCACCAGGGGCTCTTTTACAGATATGTTTTTAATTCTCAGCTACAGCCTGCACTGGTCCCCACTTGGAGGCAGTACAGCTGGGACTGTGCACACACTGCCTGCAGTGGTTGCAGTCTGCAGCCTCCCACACAAACACAAACACAAACCCACTGCCTGTGGCACGAAGGGCTCTGGTGAAATAGTGGAGCCACAACAGGAAGAGCTGCCCTGTCAGAGCATGAAGCCACTGGCTCTGTCAAAAAGCAACCACATCTCCTGCTTGCCTGGGCTGCTCAGACACACGTGTGGCCCCTCTTCTTGCTCCCTCAGAGAGAACCACACCAGTTGTTGGCTTCCTCACCCACAGGTAGACCAGCCTTTCTCCCACATCAGCAGTTCAAGCAGGTTGATGTTCCAATGAAAAAGCCTGCACAAGGCAAAATACAAAGCCTGAGAATAGATGGAGGGTTTCAGTTGTGCTCCATTTGCTCAGGGTGTGAAAACAGCACAAGCTTGTATTCTGTTTCATCATCTAAGGCAGAATGCTTGTCTTGGCTCAGTGGAAGGACCTGGACATTAAAGGAATATTTAGCTGCTTAGCTTCCCAATAGCTGTTTGGAGATAACTCTGGGTGTGAGGGGACAAAAGACTAATTTGCCAAGCAGGTACCATATAGAACTCCCTGCCACAGGGTGTTTGAATAGATAGGTAATGAGTCATGTGCTCCATTGCTAGGAACTGGCCAACCTTTCTGAGGTCAACATGGAACAGGATTGATTTATAACAGCTACGAATTTTGTTCATCATTTCCCTCCACAGTTAAATTTTTTTTCCACAGAGACAACATCAACAGGAAAAATACCTGATATAAATGTGTGGAATTTGAAAGATATCTTCTCTTGCATTAATCATTAGGCTATAATGTGCCCTGCGTTTGCTACATGCACACTGGAACTTTTCCCACAAACTGATCACGGTGATCTGCGCCAGTGGAGGAAGGTTTGATCTTGAGGAATCCTTTTGCTTGCAAGCACTTTCTGGCTTAGAACTTTCCCAGGAATTTTTTGTTTTATAGAAATTTTTTGCTTTTTGATAATTTTCTGACTTTGAATCACTTCTGCAAGCTCTCCTGGTTCTGCAATAGTTGAAGAGATTGGTAACATTTCCAAAGTGGTAGTGGAGATGCACTCATCCTTCAGTGTGTGAATAGGTAAGTTTGAGTTCCTGTCCTCCTCCTTATTTTCCTTATTCTTGTTCTGTTCTTCCTTCCTGGAGCAGGCATTTCTCCCACCTGATTTTCAGAAGCACTTTTTTTTACTGCCGCTACCAATATGCAAAATCTTCTGATTGTCCCCACTGCATATCTGGTGGAGAAGGAGTCAAAAATTACGTTTTGTTTAAGTACATTTTAATTGCTTCAAAAAGAAATATCTGAAACTCTAAATATTTCAGCTTAAACTAATATATTTTTGTTCCAGTCAGTGCCTCTTAAAGATTTGTGTTTCCAGTGAAGAGCTGAAATGTTCTGCTGGTAAAGTAGAGCATTTTTTGAGAAGTTTTTATGTAAATAAGAATATTTACATATCTGGAAATAAATGACCAAGTTTTAAAAGCCTTGAGCACTCACAAATTATGTTACATGTAATGGGAGCTTCAGGTTTGATGCTTAGCGGTTTAAATATTGATTTGAAAACCTACCTTTTGGCTTCTGGATTTGAAGTTTTTGGGGTTTTATTACTGGAATGCCCTGACTTTTCCTCAGTGTGACTGCTTCAAGATGTGGTTACCTTTTGGGATCTTGCATTCATCAGAGAAATAATTTCTGAAATGCATCAGAAGACTGAGCGATTTCTATCTGTGACACACAACAGCTGAGGGGACCTGAAACTTCTGCTACATGAAGGTCAGGCAGCTGCTGGGGCATTTCTGCTCATGGAAATGCCGTCAAAGAGCTCAGTTAACAGCTCTCACTCCATGGTGTTGATGGGGAGCTCAGGGGACTGGTAATGGAATATGGTGCTCTTTGCCTCTGCTTTACCAGTTAGTATTCTCTCTGGTGAGCAATAAGTGAAGGCTGACTGTGATTTTCCGCCTCCTTGATGTGACCTTGTGGAGTGAACTTAGTTTCTTAAATGCCAGGTTCAGCAGCCTTCCTCCAGTGCAATGTTTTGGAGCAAGTGTGGCTGAGATGTGGTGGGAGGAGGGATGTGCAGCCTGTGGGTGGCAGAGTAGAGCTTTGAAGGGTCAAGTTTAGAAATCACCGATTAACCCTTCCGAGCTCACTGGCACTGCGGGCTGAGTGTGGTGAAGGCAGATGATAAGAAGAGGCAGCAGTGAACAAATAAATGGCACTTCAAATGCCTCCCACCACCTGGCTGTACAGAAGGAAGGAGAAGGCTAGAGGAAAGCCAAGGTGCAGACAAGCAGAGTGACTTATTCAAGATCCCAGAGTGGATCCTGGAGGTCCAGGAGTAGAGGAACAGAGGTGTCCACCAGACTGTGATGTGCCTCAGACTGTCCCCCCTCTATAGATAGTTATTATTTATGTTTATACCATTAATAATTTGAAGGAAATCTATCTATATCAAAACTTCACTTATTATGTCTCCCCTTCTACGTTCAACTCTACTATGATCTGTTTGGTAAAGTCTGTTTAGAGACAGCTCTGTAACTGGAGGGCAGGGAAAATGGAATTAGGTGCTCTACGGGTGGACTTGAATAAGAACAGTTGAATGATTGATTGCAGAGAGGTTTCTACAGACGCTGGGGCTCTGGGAGGGGACCAGCTCTGTAGAAAGACACAAGGCCAAAGATAAACTATGGAATAGGGATAGGAAGAAGAATAGGAAAGGTTGAGCAGTATCTGCCACAGGAAGACCTTTAAGAACAGGGCAACACTACCCCAGATCATTGAGCCCTGCAGGAAAACAGCTGCTATATTTGTTCTGCTGCCTTCTGCCTCAGAGTGGCCTGTAGTGGATAACCTCAGGACCTCATCTCTCTCCCTTCCCCTATGCCCTCTGATGAGCACACTGTCACAGAGGAAGGGATGTCTTGTTCAAGGTCACACAATGAGTCAGTGGCAGAGCCAGCTGGGGACAAGCCTCAAGGCTTCCCACGTCCCTGGCCTGCATCCACTGTGCATTCACTGGCATAGAGGCAGCTCTGAAAATCTCATATTCATTACAATACAATAAAGCTTTGCTGCATGGGTCTGGTTTTTGGGTTTTTTTACAAATCTCTCAGAAACCCAAGACTGATTTGCATTTTAAAACCACCAGTTACAGCTCAGGAAAATGCTATTCAGTAGCTCTGGGAGCTCAGGAGTAAAGATTATCTCCCAGTTTTTCTCTCCCAGATTTCTTGCCTGAAATTTATTTTTGTCCAAATAGCACAATACTTATTGCTAATGTTTGTGTTGTGAATATTCATTACATCCTGAGGCTTCAAGGCTCCAGTGGGAAGGCGAGCACAGGAGGCACTGCAGTCCTGATCCTCCTACACTCCATAGGCACAGGGTAGAGGCATCAGGGTGAGGAGGCTTGTTTGGCTAGGGTGTGAGCTGTGGGATACTGATGCAGCCTGGAAGCCTTTCCTGAACGCTGGTGAAACTCCACTAAATAGTGCACTGAAGGCCTTCTCAACAAGTAAGTTCCATAAAACCATTAGCTTCCCTTAACTGCAAGGAAAAAGCCTCACATGCAGCAGGGGTTTAGGACACACTCTGTCTTTACATCTGTTTCTTTCTCTCTGGCAATCTGCAGAAGGACCTCTCTTTCCTAGCAAGCTTCAGGACTGGGGATACTCCTCCTGCCCTCAAAACTGTAGTGTTTTACCTGTCAGCAGTGGTGATTTAGGTTTCCACATGTGAATTTATGCAAAAGAGCCCTGCTCTCATTCGTGCCCGAGCAGGGGCAGCTCCCTGCAGCAGCGTGGGCTGCAGCTGCTCGAAGGGCTGAGACATGCTCCCCTTCTCCTGATGTGGCTGGAGGCTCCTGAGCTCACTGCTGTTCAGATGGTGCCATCTGGCTCTCACGAAATATATGAGAAATGTTATCCAATAAAAGAGGGGGCTGGCTGGCTATGCGCCTTCACCTCTGCTCTTTGGGGAAGCGATTGTTTCTGCATGTGGGCAATGTTTAACAGAATATTTGAGTACTGGTGTTGCCTGAGTAAGAAAGAATAGGCTGGCAATTAGAATTCAGGCCAGAATCAGTGGTAACTAGAAGATATTTTGTTTGGTCAGGTCAGGGCTGAGGTTTATAAAAATACACAATGCATAGAAATAGATTGTAATGTGGCTTTGTTAGTTTTATGGACAGATAGGAAATGTCCCTTTCCTTGATGTTCTGTCAAGCAGGATGTTTGGGTTAGGAAAGATGAGAAGAAAAGGTCTCCGTTCTATGAAAGCAAGACATAGGGAAAAAAAAAGCTGAGGGAAGTTTCTGAAAAAGAGCGTTTTTTTCCCCACTCCCTATTCTTTTCATCTGAAAATAAGCTTTATCTGCAGCTCAGCATCCTTCAGGGATTGCCCCCAGGAGCTGAGGGGGGTGTTGGACACACCTGCAGATTCTCCTGGGATACTTTGCTGGCAGCTGATGAAAAAGAACCTCTCTGGCTAAGGGGCTATTGCCCTTTCTTGCTGGCTTTCTCCATTACTTTCTCTTCACTTCGTTAAGCTCACTGGTGTGTTCAGTCTTCTTTTGAGCCCCTTTTCCACGTACCTACAGCCCCACATGCATCTCATCCTGTTGTGGTTTGACACTGGCCAAACGCCAGGCACCCACAAAAGCTGGTCACTCACCCTCCCCTGCCACAGCTGAGCAGAGGAGAGAAAAATTTAACAAAGGGCTCATGAGTTACGATAAGGACCACAGGAAAACACTGCAAGGGCAAAACAGGCACAACTTAGAGACAGAAAGTGAGTTTATTACTAACAAAATCAGAGGAGGATAATGAGAAGTAAAATAAGCCCTTAAAAACACCTTTACTTCCCTCAAACCCCCCCTCCTTTCCACCGACAGCACAGGGAGACAGGGGGTGGGGATCTTGGTCAGTTTGTCACCTGAGGTTTTCTTCTGCTTGGCCCAGGGAGAGAAGTTGTTCCCCTGTGAGACCGTGAGGTCCTCTCCCATGGGAGACAGCTCTCCGTGAACTTCTCCAGTGTGGGTCCACTCTCAGGAGCAGCAGTCCTCCCAAAACTGTGCAATGTGAGTCCCTCCCATGGGCACACAGTCCTCCCAAAACTGTGCAATGTGAGTCCCTCCCACAGGCACACAGTCCTCCCAAAACTGCTGTGCCGTGGGTCACTCTGCCACGGGGTGCAGTCCTCCAAGGACAGGCTGCTCCAGCCTGGAAGCAAGGGCCTCTCTCTCCACCAGGTCTTCCACTGGATCACAGCCTCCTCCAGGCATCCACCTGCTCTGGTGTGAGCACCTTCCCCAGGGGCTGTGGGTGGATCTCTGCCTCCCCCGTGGATCCCCAGGGGCTGTGGGTGGATCCCCATGGGCTGCAGGGGCACAGCTGCTTCACCATGGTCATCACCATGGCCTGCAGAGGAATCTCGGCTCTGGTGCCTGGAGCAGCTCCTCTCCCTCCTCCTGCACTGACCTTGGTGTCTCCATGTTGTTTCCCTCTCATGTTCTCACCTCCTCCTCTTCTCTAGCTGGAATTAAAACTGTGCCACTACTTTTGTCTTGATTTCTTCTTAAATATGTTATCACAAAGGCATTACCATCATCTCTCATTGGCCCAGTTTTGGCCAGTAGCACGTCCATCCTCAGAGCCACCATGGATTGGCTCTGCTGGACATGGTGGAAGCTTCTAGCAGCTTCTCACAGAAGGCTCCTCTGTGGCTCCCCTGCTACCAGAAACCAGGCCGTGCAAAAGCAACACACACCTTTCAATCCAGATGCTTCTAACTCCAAGCACACAGACATCTCCATGTACACAAGCCCTGGTAGCCCTGTGTGTGCTCCAGAGCTGTGCTGACAGACTTTGCATGCACTCATCTGTACACACTCATATGGAGGCATTTCTCCATCCCGAGCCTGGCTCCCAAGCCAGCCATTGTGTTTGATGGAAGCTCAGTGCTCAGCTGTTGCCCAGCCCTCTCTGCTCTGTGTCTGGCTGGTACAAACTTGAGAGCCTTTCGGGCAATCAAGCAGTAATAGACCTTGTGGAAGCTGAAAGTCCCCCAGATAAAATTTACAAGGCCTAAGAGAGCCTGCCTGGCATTATTTAACGCTTTAGTAATGAGCACCTGGACAGGAAAGATTGCTTAGGTAGTTTTATTCTGCATAGATGAGCAGTCAGAATTTCAGAGAGGGGCCATAAATATAAGCAAGTGGAATGGCTGATGATGCCTGATCTTGCTGTGGAAGGCAGTCGTGCTGAGGCTGTGAGAACGTGAATAAAGGTGAAGATGTTTTCCTTCAGTGTCCCAACTCCAAAAGGCATCCTTTAGCCAGGAATGGCTTTAGGGACAGTAGCAATCCCTTTCCTGCCTGCCTGTGACTGTGCCTCTGTAGACAGGTGTTTGTGGATTTGCAGCTGCTACCCAAGAGTGCAACACAGTGCTGATGTCCCCTGGTGTCATGCGTGTGTTTCTACCTGTGTGGCTGAGGACAGCAGTGTGCAGTGCCTTAGTCCCTGTGCTATTTGCCTAGGCCTGTGTGCCATTAGTAAGAGCCACAGATAATGCTACTTCTTTGTAGATGCATTTGCATTGTCAGTGGAGTCTGCAATGAGGCACTGACACCTTTGTGTACAGTTATGTGCAAGTAATGCAGGTACAGTGGGATACAGTTTGTGTTTATGTGCTGCTCATATAGACAGTTTCAACTTGGGTCTGAGTAACACATACTCAGTATTGCTGAATTTAACTAGTAATGAACTATGTCTTCATTTTGGCAGCACACACCATGTTTGATTGAACACTTCTATGAGGCCTGAGGGAGGAAAGTGATAGCACTTAGAAGCTGATGCTCTATGAACACAGAGGGACATGGAAAGAAATGTTAAACCAGGTATGAAGATTTCTCCTGGGCACTATCCTGGCCCTCTCATCCCCAAATATTTGAAATGTTTTATTTCTTTTCCAATGCAGAATGAAAAGAGATTGAAATCATAGAAGTTGCCATAGCGCAGGATTGCCCCTCAGTCAGCCCTTTCCATCCAGGTAAGTATTCCATTATGGGGCTTTTTGAGTGCTGTGCAGACCCCTGTGTGTTCATGTAGTGATGCTTAATGTTGAATGTGGCAGTTGGAGTGTCTATATTGACAGGGAAAGGCATATTCATCATGTACATATTGTAGGTGCTAGCACAGCAAGAGAAAATTCTAGTTCAGCTAAGGGCTGGTGTAGCTCTGTGGTGTGCATGTGAAGGAAGGTGTCGTGGTTTTACGCTCTCGGAAAACCACGTACAAGTTTTAAAAGCGGAAGCTGTCAAGTTGATTTGCGCAGAGAGGAGATGGGAACGGTTCGTCTTTGCACAGGTGTGCCAGCAGCACTCTGTGGCTGCTCGCTCCTGGGTGCATCACATGAGCTGGAGTGCTTGTGCCCAGAGGCAAGCGGGGCCAGCTCACGGCGTGTGTGTGTCTGTCTGCACCCGGAACGCTGTCAGAGTCAGAAACACTTCTGAGGAGAGTCGCGTTACTGTCTGAGTGCTCAGATGCAGCGCCGGCTGATAACTCCCGCAATCTGCTGGGTTCTGCTGAGTGATTGATTGAGCACTGTCCCTCACATCGGCGTGGGCTGTGCTTGCAACACCCGCAAAGTTAGGAAAAGCAATTTTCCCCTTTATTGTATACTTGCAGTTTTCAACAAAATTGCTAACCCCACACCTTCTCTGCAGACACCTTCATCACTGGCAGAAGTGTACAAAGCTGGTGGAATGCATTTTTACTTCAGAAGCCTCATTAAATTTGCATTCCTTGGAGCCCCACAAGGAAGATGATGGTCTGGCTTTGTCTGCTTCACTTCCTGTTCACTTTGGGTGATGCATCAGAAAGAGCTTTTGACACTGCCTGCTTGGAGATAGACTCGGGTGATGGGCCTGTTTTATTGTTCTGCTTTCTATTTCTTATTGACTTGACAAATCTATCTGAAAATAGATATTTTTCCTAAGCACCATCAACACTCAAATAAGTGAGAATATAGGGCAAAACGAGCTTAAGCTACATTACAGAGGCTGTAATAATGTGGCCTGATTAAAAGCCATTACCACCAGGTAGATGTTCAGCAATTTACTAACATAATCCTGCTCTTGCAGGAGTCCACATTACAGTAACAGGTCACTCCAGCAGAACAGGCCAAGGATGGGGGGACTTGTTCTCTCTCTCTCCCTCCAAAGCCAGAAGAGCACAAAATAAATAAATGCAAGACCACTGTATCCAGCACAGTAATTAGAGACTGTCCCTCAACACTAAGCAAAGCCCCTGTACTCTGGGATGTCTTTATCATAGATGGCACTCCATCTCCTGAAAGCCAAGGCAAGTGCAAGGCAAACTAGATGACCAGCTGTGCAGAATGCCTTGCTCCATGAGAGTCAAGCATGAATGTATAAAAGATTTTCTCTACCACCCTAATTAATAAGTCTTGCCGCTTCCATTTAATGACTCCTACTTAATTCAGGGATTGTGCCGCATACTTCTGCCACTTAATGCATGTAGAAGTCTCCTGTACAGAGCATTTATCTAGCAGTGAGGGTACCAGCGAGTACTCAGGATGAGTCCTTCCCAGAGCCCTGGCTCTAACACGGGCTGGACCTGCAGCACCGGCCAGGTGCCGCAAAAGTTTCTGGTAGTTTCTGTCCCAAGACGGGTCCCGGGGTGCTGGCAGTGCCCATCCGACGGAGCCGGACTCCCATCCCCAGTCCGCAGTCTGTCACATGAGGCATTCCCATCCCCCTCTAAACGGCAGCCTGTAAACCAAGGGCTCCCTCGGCGGGCGGGCAGGGCAGTCCCGGATGGTCCCGCATCCCGAAGGGTCCACGGGCACCCGCAGCTCCTCGCTCCGTTGGCCGCTCCGTTACCTGCCCTCTCGCTGAGGAGTTGCGCGGGGCGGGCTGTCACCGGGGGCCGTTCCTTAGCGCCGTGTCCGCACCGCCCTGCCCGGCGGTACCGGGCCCTGTGGTGGGGCTGCCTTCCCACCGGGGCTGCCTATCCGGCGCCACCGCACCGGGGCCAGTGGGGCGGGGACCGCGCAGGGGCACGGTTTATATACGCGGTTTATATACGCGGTTTATAGCGCGGCTGCAGCGCCGCCCGCAGCCCGGCGGGGAGGCGGCAGC
>VZRV01004040.1:454163-548103 GCA_013398115.1 Falcunculus frontatus | reverse complement strand
CGGGCGCTGGCGGTCGCCCGCCTGCCCTTTCCGCCCACGGCGGCCGCGGCGCTCGGCGGAGCGGCATCCAAAGGCGGCGGCGGGGCCGGGTCAGGGCTGCGGGACCGGCACCGCCGCACGCCTCTGCCGCCGGCGCTGCAACGAGCAGCGGTACCGGGGGAGCCGGCGCTGCCCGGCATCGCTGCGAGCCCACGGCTGCTGCCGCTCGGCGGGGCGGAGGTGAGTGAGTGATGCGCTCCGTGGCCTCGGGGGTCTGCGGGGGCTTGGGAGTCTGTGAGCACAGCCGTCTGTCGTGGTGCCATCTCCGCCGCCGGCCCTCAGCGCTCGGCTCTGCCCGGGGGGGTGGCCCGGAGGGTCGGTCGTGCTCTCGGGTCCCGCAGTGCTTAGGGACAACATCGCTTGCAATTGTGCTTTTTTTCTCTTCCTCCTTTTATTTTTTTTTAAGCTCTCCGCTTCCATTCCCCCCCACCTTTTTTTTTTTTTTTTTTTTAATTTCTTTCCCCCTGGGCATCCAACAGCTAAATCCCTCAGTTGTGTGTTTAGCCAACTCTCCCTGGAAGCTCTGGATAGTTCATGAATATGCACAGGGAGAGCGTTTCCCGAGAGGCTGCCTCTATAATGAGCTGATTGAGGACAGCAGCAGGGCTGTTCTCCTGGGGGAAAAGTTGGGCGCCAGAACTGAGCAGCTTTGTGTCCCCGGTTTCACGGAGGCTTGGCCGGCCTCCCTGAGGAGGAGCAGAGTCAGTGGGGTATTCGCCATACTCAGTGATTGTTAGCAGGTTCAGCCAGGCAGGATCCTCATCTGCTGTGCGTCCAAAATATATAAAGAGCATCATGTACCTAGTACATGTAAGGTAACCTTCCTGTTTTATACCAGCGTGTGCAGAAATGGACTTTTCCTGTATAAAAACACCGCACCACTTAATAAGGACATTTCATTGCTTAGCAACAGTCCCAACTCAGCTTGGCTCTGGGCTCTTGCCATTCAGGTGGTCTCCAAAGATGTGCCTGTAAAACAGATGCTGTCCTGGAAAAAAGGATCTCTTCTGTTTTTTCCTTGGTGCTGCAATGACCAAGCCAAAAGAGCGAGGCTGGTTGCTAATGCCCAAGTATTTAAGAGCATTTGAGAGACTGGGAGCTGAGTGTAACTAAAAAACTCCGGGCCAGACAGAGTAAGCTGGAAGTGGCCGATCCCTCAGGCATGTGTGGGACCTTGCAGCTGCCTTGCTGCTGCATCCTGTGTCGCTTGCACCTTTGTTTTGTGCACAGGCATAGCAGCATGCTGGTTAACAACCTTCACTTATGCGATTATTAGAATAGTATTTTGACAGCTGTGCAGAGTCTGCTAGGGTTTAATGTAATACACAAACAAATAAGTTCCTTTAAAACAAGGCTGATGCATGCCCTTGTCTGCTGTGGCAAGACAGACTCTAGTTAAGTGGGGTGAGGACTTGTGCTTTGGAAGAGAAGTACTTTCACAATTCAGATGACAGAATAAACACACAGACTTTTTGCTCACAAAGCCACATCCTGATACACATAAAATCTGCTACCCTAAAAACTCAGGCTTTAAAAAAAAATTTCCCCATGAAAATTTGTGTAATCTTTTGAAACTACCTGTCTGTTCTCATCAGAATAACTTTGCTCGGGGACAATATTTTTCCCTCTTTCTCACCAATAACCTTGTGAAATGTTGATAAAGATATAATCCACAGCATCAGCTTCCTTTAATTGCTCTTTTAGACTGTATCTAGATGGAAACCTAGCAACACAACAACTGTATTGAAGGGAGATGTTTCAATAGCTACACTTCTTTTATCACCCTGGATGAATCTTTAGAGGTTAGACTCATCAAGCTAGTCTCTTTACCCCTTGGAGCTTTATAGCTTGATTCCCTAAGCCTGGAATAAAACAGAACTGAGCTAGTGAAAAAGACAACAAAGATGGAATGGAAATTTTAATATGATAAAAGATCCATTCTTCCTTTCTTCCTGCTGCCCCTGTGAATATCTGCAGTATTCCCGTGGGGAAGATACTCCTCTACAGAGAGAGAATGCTTGTCTAATAGTAAAGTGATTCAAGGGGAAACTACCCATCAGCATTTGTGTCCGTTTCACCTAGAGGCACAAGGGGAAAGCCGAGGGACCAATGGCCCAGAGCAGTGTGTAACAGTGTAATGTGTGAGAACCTGACTGGCATTTGGGAAGAAGCATCAGCATGATCCAATCTCCAATTGCCCATGGTGGTGACAACTGTGATTCCATTTCTGCAATGTACAGGGCAAATTCATCCTCAGGGGTAGGAAAAAGCCCCAAACCACAACCCCAAACATGAGCTGAAGTCACTGATACTCTATCCAGATTTCCCTCACTGGCTATAGTGTAGTGGTTTTAGCTATATTGACAAACACCCTTGTTGTGCATAGTTTCCTTACCATAGAACAGGGCACTTACAGGGAGTCAAGGTGATGGTGTAATTTGGGGGCACATAAATGAGGGATTTCACTGGCGAAATTGTTGTTAGTTTTCAGATGTTTGGGGAAAATGTGTTTGCTAGGTGCTAAAAATTCTCTCAATACCTAGTGTGCCCTTGGCTGTGCCTCCCAAGATCTTGTACTTTTTCAGCATTAATGAATTAAACATCGCAAATGCCTTTGTCAGACCAACAGAAAAAGCAGTTAGGTTACAGGAGAACTCTGACCCTTTCTGTATCTGTCATTCCTGAACTGCAAATGAAGTGTTATTAACAAGCTGTATTTTGCAGGAGTTAATGGGGTGGTCATGATATGTGTGTGTATGTAATCAAATCACATGAGAGTGACAGGATGGGTGCATTTTTTTTGGCACAGGGAGAGCACATGCACACGGTGTTAACATTTTGCATCCAAAAAAGCCACAGCACATCTGAAATCCTCTTGTGATGCCAGTGCTCTGAGATAAGTGCTGCTTATACAAAGACGTGCCTGTTGGTTATGAGTATTTAATAAGTAAGCTTGAGTAAAACTGGAGCAGGATAGAAGTTCATACCCTGGTGCATATGGAAAATCTGGATAAACTGTGATTTTTATTTCTTAAGTTTGATTGGGTGCTTCTGTGAGTCTCAGGGTCTCTGGGTGATGCTGCTGTGGTCTCTGTGCATGCCAACATGCAGTAAATCCTGACAGGACTCTCTTCAGCACGAAGTATTTAGCATACAATTGGTTTAATCCTCTAATCTTATCAAGCACTGACATAAATGAGAACTGAACAGATTAGTTCATTCTAAAAAATCAAATCCCGTTATATTTCTCAATGCAGTGCAAAAGATTTCTCCTTTTACTTACCTGATTGGATTATTTTTTTAATCCATTGTTTGTTTAGAGGTATCAGACTATACATTTGGGCTTAGTGGTGAAAGGTACAGGTAATCGGCTCTTCTGTGATGCGAGTTTATCCGCGGTTTGAACAGCTGGAGATTTCAGGATCAGAGCAAATAGTGTGGCCTGAGGGCCTGGTTACTGGGAGCTTGGCAGAGGGAAGGAGCTTCTACCAAGTGTGAGTGCTTCTTACCTCCTCGGCGACAGCAGTCCTGTGCACTTTTTATTGCTTTTGTGCCAGTCGAGAGGAGCAGATGTCCTTTGCCTCCTTCCTTTCCACACACCTCGCCGTTTCTGTCTCTCTCTAGAGAGATAAGCAGTCCTCACAAGGTGTGTGACAGCTGTCGTTCGGCTCTGTCAATGTGTGGCCAGGGGCCCGGCAATGTGTTTTCAGACCTCGTGATCAAGTTGATCAATGAAATATTAGTTTCTGGAACTCCCTTAATCTCCCCCTCTGTGATACCGCAGAACGGGCTATCTCTTTAAATGATTGATTTCACACAGATTTACCTGAGTTCATTCATCTTGTAGCTTTACCCGGGTGAATTTTCTCTCAGGTCTGTCCTTACCGATGCCTTTGCTGAGGGCTGGATCCTGCCTCCTCTCCTCTTTCAGAGCAGCGCCTCATTTCGTGAATACCTCTGCTGCATTCAGTGAGACTGTTAAAGAGGAAGGTGCTGTGGTGCCTGTGACTCAGACTAATGCAAGTCAATTTAAAGGACAGATTAAGCACAGTGTGAGTATGGATTGCAGTGTCCGGCCCTTAATGAATAATTCATTAAGGAGTATGGAGGAGACAGTGTAAGAGTTAAGTGCTTAATCCAGCTCTAGGTGAAGTCAGCAAAAGACTTTCCATTGACCCCCGTCCAGGATATGTTTCAGCAAAGCTTAACTATGTGTGAGTTTGTAAATTGTCCCGTTGATGGCAGTGTGCTTCAGGCGTGAGCTACAACAACTGTCTGCATTAGCACCCAGCTGAATGTTATTTATGACTCTCTTGCCTGTTACACTGTCATTAACCGTCTTCTGCAGCACCTAAGGGAAGATTTCTGAGGTCTCAGCACGGCTGTTGAGTCACGCTTTTACAGTACTGAAAACCAGAAAAGATTAATAACTGGAGTGCCACACCACTAACAGAAGAAAATGCAGACACAAAAGGGTTGGCAAAACAAGCTTCAGAGGTTTAATTTTAGTTGCTTAGAGCCAGGGATGGTGCCCTCCTTCTGCAAGAATAAGGCAATTGCCTGTGATAGGGATCCCACCAGAACTGGACACTCGGCTTTTCACAGCTCAGAAGTCCACCTGTGCCTGCTCTGCCAGTAGCTGAGTGTGATCCGCCTTCCTGGGGTGAATTGAATCCCCAGGGACTGCAACTGCTCCTGGAAGACCTGTTGTGGGAATGGCAGAGCAGTTCTGCTGGTGGGAACCAGAGGATGCTCTGCAGCTGCAGCTCTTGTTTCCAGCTATGGGTCTGTAGCAGCTGGGAATCCTGTCCTTCCAGCTGCTCCAGAGGGATTTACCTTCCCATAAAGGTTCAGTCCAGCACAGCCACTAGCAGTGCTGATTTTTTTCATGATGGCAGCAGCATCATCGACTTGGAGGGGCAGGGCATCTCCTCCTTCCGGCTGTAACACAACATATAAAACTTCCAGTGTAACCTGTGCCTTTGCTGTGAGCCTCCAGATTCTGGCAGTGCTCACAGGCTTTGCTCTCCCATGGGGAGACAAGCACACCCACGGCAGAGCAGGGCACCCAGAGACAGGCTGTCTCCTGCACGGAAATTAGGGCTTCACAGATACCTCACCCTTTTTTCCTGTTTTTGAGTTCTCTCTGCTTGCTGGGAGAAGTGGTTTGGGGGACAAGGCTGGGATACTTTCCCTGCCATCTGCGTTAAGGCAGCAGGCTTGAAAGTTGGCAGAGTTACTTCCTGATCTTTGCCAAGCTCTGTTAATACAGAACAGCTCCTCCTAAATAGAAGGCAGTTCATGTTACATAAATAGTGGAGAAGGGGGAGAGGCCAGTGTGTTTAAAGGGGTTGAAAGACACACTGGCAGTCATCTGATTGTTGAACTACTGCTGGCCTTGACTCTCTGCTGCTTTATGGGGGGAGAGTCAGGGGGGAGCGTCATTTTTCTGCCTGGACTTGAAGGTGTGGATGTTGTTGCTTCTGGGGCCTGGTTCTGCAGCTGCATCTCACCTGCAGTCATGTCAGTGAAGTCACTTGGGATTTGTTACTGGGAATGTTACCTGGGATCTACCTGCTAAGCTAACTGCATGGATAAGCTTATTTGGGCTTCAGGGCATCCTGTTTCATGCTGCCACAGACCTTCTTCCCATCTTACTTTTGCATAGCAGAAATCTCTTTGACTTGAACAAAGAGGAGGGTTCATGGAGATCTCTAGTTTTACTCTGAGCTCACTTGGCTGATGTTGGGCTAACAAGTCACAGGGTCTTTGTGTCACTGTTAAATGGAGTTGTAGGTACCACTGCTGCTCCTCAGATGGCAACTAAAGCTGAACGATGTTAGCTGTAACTTGCTTGGTCTGTATTTAGCTTCTGTGAAAGTCAGCAAAAGTAATAGCTGAATTCCATCAGAGCTGAAGCTCGACTGTGGAACCTCACTTAATTCATTTGTGAACTTGCATATAATCCTATGTATTTCTCTAGAGGAATAAGGAATTGGATCTGATAGGTGTTTGCAAAGGGTTTATGCAGTCTCTGATACGTGATGCACAAAGTACTCTTTGCTCCTAGGGGGATGTTGACTTGTTTCTTGGCTGTGTTACACCCAGGAGCTGAGAATGAACTGCTTTTGAGCTGTATTAAAGTCTTTGGAGACAATTGGGAAAAAAAAATGTCAGCTCTGGGGGTGTTCTGGGTGGGGTGCTAGGATCTTCTGAAAACGACTCTTAACAGAAAGTCTACACACACGCTCTGGATTGCTTCTGTGACAGGCAAAGAGGCAGGAAGGGTCCTTGTGTGGAATTCCACGGCAGAGATTTATTCAGTCCCACGCGTGAAGGGACCAGTGACAAAAGGACCCAGAACAATGGAGGGTCCAGGGTTAAATACGGGGTGGGGAAAGCATCAGGGAGCGATGGTCTGAGGGCACAGGGCGGTTCATAGGGGGGACCAGGGTATGGGAACCAGTGAGGAACCAGTGAGGGGGGGACTAAGGAACAAGGGGGAATGGGGAAACAAGGAGGGGAGAACATTCTGGATTAGGGCCATGTAGGGTAGAAAGGGGCAGGGGAGGCCAACAGGGGAAACAGAACTGGGGCACATTTCCATAACAGAACAGGGTATTCTGAGAGAGGCCTTTTTAGTCACCTTAACCTGGGGAGGATTTCTCTACTTAGAGCACCTTTTCTCCAGGGGGTTTTTACAATCCCTGGTGCCATGGGCTCACTGTCCACCACAAAAAAAAACCCCGCAAAACAACACCTAACCCTTCTTACTGCTTGGGGTACTGCTGCACTTGCAGCACACTTGATTCCCTGAATCCAACAAGTTCTCTCTTTGTTCATCCTTTTAACAAGGGAAATGAATTACTGAAGAAGATGGGGCTGCAGACTCAAATTTGAACTAGAGCCCAACGGGGCATTTTAAACATGTTTGAGAAATGCCCAAAGCAACCCTGACTCCTGCTTATAAATCAAACCTGGCCAAATCCTCTGTCTTCATATTTCCACTGCCACCTCTTTCCCTCCACCTCCCCCCTTGCACACCCTCCCACTTGCTCTCCAGCTAAAACTCAGGCACCAGGTTTAATCTCCAAGCCAATTTTTATAGTCGAGTTGAAATGGGAAGGTGGACAGGCCCACAAGAGCAGGAAAGTGACTCAGTAACACAATGGGCTCCAGTTAAACTGGGAGTCTGGACAATATAGACATCAGCTTGTTTTGAAAGGTAAATTTATTTTGCCTAAAAGCTCAAGCTAGTTCATGGACCATGCTGAAAGCTGCTCCTTCCAGTGCTTCCTGCCAACAGTTGCAATTTCCAGCCTCTGGGCATTGCAGGCTGGGCTTCTTCAGGACCCACAGAGCACCTGTCAGTGCCTTGGACTTGCCCAAGTGTCCAGTCTCTGGATGTGCTTCTTAGTGGAGTGTCTCACAATCTGATGTATATGCTGCAAGCTATTTCTTTCCACATCCAAACTGAATTTTATGTCCAAGGCCATCCCTTCTCTTTCTCCCCATCCTAACTCCTGCATCTCAGCTCTGTCCCTTCACACAGGGCTCAGAGATGGGCAGCAAGTGGGCAGCTGAGCTGTGGTCTGTGGTGGTCTTTGGTCCATTTCATGCTTGTCTCTGGTGTCAATGTACTTGCACACAGAACGTGGCAGAAAAGCTGCAACATTGTAGGGAGCTATAAAACACCAGCCTATGACAACTGGAAACAAGATATATCAGCAGGTAAATGTTTCATCCCCTGTGGCACTGCTTAAGCCAAAGAAGCAAAGCTTCATTCCTGTAAATCTGCTGTCTGGAACCAATTCCTTGGTGCAAGTTTCCTCACAGTAACTGCAGAGTTCATAGCATGGGTTTTTGTGTAAGTGGCACAGGAAAGCATCTGGTTTTGTTTAGATTCCAATGACAGAGAGCTCTGCTGTAAGTAGCAGATAAATAAGATCTTGATGACATTGCCTTTACAGACCTCTTGCAGTGCCTTGTATCTCTGATGTGTTGTGGGGGAGATAATTCCTTCTGGATCCAGATCTTGGCTTACATGCAGCTAAATTCATTCCTGCATGTCCACCACCTGCCTACATACTCGTTTATTTGGTTATGTTGCAGATCCTGGTACTGTTTGCATTTCCATTTCTCTGGCTGTTTTGGGAAGTGCCTGCAGTGACTTTCCTCTTGTACTCAGCCAACAGCCTGGTTTCCAGAGGGCCAGACAGTTCCACATCCACATAGGGCAGTGGAGTGAGTCCCTTTGAAAATCAATTTACAAATGTCTTTGCAAAAATAGCCTGTGTTTGCTTGTGATGGGGAATCCCAGGAGTCTTTTGAACAAGGCATGTTGTGCAAGGATGGAAGTCTCAAACTCCAAAATATGAGAGCAGTTCAGAGCAGATGATGTGCTTTGCCCCAGGAAAGCTGGAAAAACTAACAATAGAGCCACAAATATTCCCTTCATTTTTGTGTTTTAACTGCAGGACTTTGTCCTAAGAGATAGCACAAGTAGCATCTCAGCCTGTGAACATCTGTCTGAAAGTGTGGGATGCAGTAAGGAACTGGGAACAATTGCCTGAAATACTTTGATCCTTTGCCAGGTGGCAATTCTCGTCCCTTTGGGTTGGCTGATTCCACCACACGAGCAGCTCCCGTGCAGCTCCTGTGTCTGTGAATCTCTGCATCTTTGGGGGTAGAAGGGGAATAAGGACAAGGGTGATGTTTGCCTCTTTCTGAACTGCTTCAGATCACAGACCTCCAAGTCTGTGCTGGGAGGGAGGAGAAGAAAGCAGAGAGGAGGGACATTCCCACTGTCTCAGCTCAGTCCTGGTGGCCTAAATCTGTATCCTAGAGACGTGGCTTCACCGGCAGCTTCTGGGCGCTGTTGCAAGCAACATTTCCCCCCCTTGCACAGTGACTAATAGGAGCCAGCTCATGGTGCCACTTGTTTATATTAGGAAGCATCAGGAATGAGGCAACTCTTGGTTTAAATTAAAAGAAATGCAACTTATTAAAGAAAAATAATTTAGGATACAAAACAGCCAAATTCTTTAAATAAATTAACTTAACCGGGTTCACAGCAATCAGAGACCCTTGTAGCCGAATAGGCTATGGGCCCAGAGCAGAGATCTCGCGGCGCTGGGTTAGTTTAGCCTAGTCCCAAGCTAAGTCTCTTAACAAAGTCTCTGAAAAGAGAGGCGGGCCTGAGGGCCGCAGCACCGCGCCTTTCCCAGGCCCAGCCCGAGACATGAAGAGAGCTCTGGGCTGCTGCAGGAGCTTTTATACCCCTTGGCTCCGCCCCGACCGCCCGCTGCCCCTCATACAAGGCATGAGGTGATTGGTGGCTTGGGAAATGACGTAATGTCCTCCAGCCAATGGCTCGCTGCCTCCTAGGGGTGATGTCATCGGCTTCAAAGGCGGGAAAAGTCCTCCTTGGAGTTCCTCGTGTCCCTGGAGCCCAGTGACAGGGTGACAGCCAGGTGCTAAACTTGGCCTTTGGGCCACTTCTGAAGGCCTGCTTTCGCTGGGGAAGATTTAACTTGGACGTGGGTTAAAAGGGGTTTTTTAACAACTTTAAAATGTCACTTGAACTACTAAACATAACTGGTCCATTAGGGAATTAACAGGTGATGTCTGTGTAACTCAGGTCACAACAACAAAGTGCTTGCACAGCTTGAGATATAAGATATCTATGTAACCTTAATATAACCCAAATCATTACTTTTATCAATATAACTTGAAGAATATTAATATAACCTGATACCTATAACCTGATGCTTATAACCTAAATCATAGTTTCTATACCTATAACCTGATGCTTGTAACCTAAATCATAGTTTCTATACCTATAACCTGATGCTTATAACGTGAATCATAACTTTTACTATCCATATAATCTAATATGAATAACTTCTTATACAATGTAATAGCTAGTGTATAGTTAACTAGTTGCTTATACGCAGAATAGAGAAAAAGAAAAGAAATAAACTTACCAGGTGTATTTTAGAGATAAGTAAGTGTAGTACTAATGAGAAATTGGCGGGCCGAGCCAATTATCCACAAAACCAAGAATTTAGACTGGTTAAGACCAGATAGACTAAAGGCCATCACAACTGCGCATGCCTCGAAGACAAAGTTGAAAAGTTCGAGTGTGAAGAAGACTTTAGAAGCCTTCATCAAAGACCCCCGAAGACCCCCGAATTGGGGAAGTGCATGCGCAGTGCAAAGAATTATCTAATAACCATGAGATCATGGTATGTAAATTAGTTCCGGCGTGTATGTGATGATGCTGTAATGACATAGCAACATGAAGCAAAATTTTACTGTATAAATAAATCACTGCACTTGACAAAGGCGGGTGAGTTAGGAGGAGAAATCCCCCTCACCACCAGCGCTGCAATAAACAAATCCCTGCTCTATGGACATTGCTCTATGGGGATTTATTTCCAGCCTATCTTTCGGGCATCCCAGGGAATAAACTTTCTAACTTGGGGAAACATTCAACAATTTACACTCACACAGTTAATAACTTTAACAACTCTTAATTTGATCACTGGACAGTTAAACATGTGAAAGCCAATTTCATGATTTCATGCATAACAGGAAACATCCTGGACTTTATCTGAGATTAATGTGTCGTTAAAGCCTGTTTGCTTATTCTGAGACCCTGCCCCCTCCTCTGCTAATGGTCTGCAGGACTGTGCTCATTGAGCTGCAGTAATATTTAATGCAAGTTTCTGCATGGCTGGTGCAGCTGGCAGTAAGCTTTAAGTGGTTGTACTGGCAGGAGATCTGCCAACCTGCTGCTCAGGCACTGAGGCAGTTTGTCTTGTCTCCACATCTTCCCCTCAAGAAGTTTTCCTTCTGTTCTGAAAAACCTTGTGCTTGCCCAGGTCCCGCTCCAGAGCAGTGAGCTGTGTGGCACTAGAGGCTCTTCGGCCTCTGGATATTGCACATCTGCTTCCAGATTTCTCACTGATTCTTGGAAGATGGCATATCAGTGCTAATTAATCTAATTCCACAAGCACTGGGTTTTCATGGGAGGAGAGCAGGTAGCTGCATCTGTTTGAGAGAGAGAGAAGTGTGAGAGGTAAGAAAGACATACCTGCTCAGATCCCACTTCTCAGGCTGCTGAAAGCCAGCCAGCTACAAGGTGCTTTGTGAGTCCCTTCTGATCCAGTAGTTAGTTTTCCATGGGTCACTATAAAGCATGGTTTGCTGCAGTTATTTTCACTCAGTTGTAGTGACTGTCAGGATGAATTCCCCCCAAAATTCACCTTCACGTTCTCAGAAATAGGAGGCTGTGTCTGTGCCACAGATAAGCTCAGCTCAGTGCATGGAGCTGGAACGGTGCACAAGTATTTCAGTATTCCTGCTGCTCCCTCAGTTGGGAGAGGGCTACAGATCACCCACTCCTCTCTCATGCTGGTGTGTGGAAAGCCCTGCTGAAAAAGTCAGTTACTGTTATATTATATACTGTTATTACTGTTACTGAAATACCATGGGACCTGTGTGCTCACCACAGATTGCAGCCTTACAGCTTTTCTGTTCCAAATCTGGCATTTCCTGAGGTCAGTCAATTGTAGCAGTGAAAAATAAGACCTTTAGATCCATTAGATCTAAACGGGCAGCACCTGGAGTGCGACACTGTGACCTGCACGACTTGACACGTGTGCAGATGGGACTTTGTGCCTGTTCCTCCTGTTTCTGGAAGGTCAGAGCACAATGAGCAGAGCTGGCTAAGTACGCTCTTCAGGTGGAGCACTTGTAACATTTTCTTGTAACCTTATTGAACTTTTTAGATTGGAGTGGCAAGAAGTGGAGCTGAAACAGCGGCCTGTGCTGTGGTTGGCAAGAAGGCCTGGCAGCACAGGTTGGAATTCCTGCCTTACCTCTCATATTGCTGCCCACAGAACCACAACCAGCAAAGCCTCCTCTGCACAAACTGCTGCTTGAGCTGCTAAGAGAAGCAGCTCAGATGGAGGGTGAGGAAGAAGTTGTCCTCCTCCTTCTCAGTGATGAACTAGCGGCTTATGTGAATACTGTGGAGAGGAGCCTTTAGGAGAGGGTGTTCTGATCAGTCCCAGAAGCAGTGTGCACACCAGCGGGATATTGCTGGAGAACTGCACATGGGTGAGGCTGCACAGCCAGCCCTTGGCTGTGTCTTTCCTCCCACTGCAAGGTGTGGGTGTGGGGAGAGGGGTCAGAGTCTGCATGGGAATCCTGCAGCTGAGCACAGAGTGGTATCAGTCCCGGTGGTTAATGTAAACTGGGGAGGCTGAGCACAGGGTAGAATAAAATTATTGGTAGGCATTGCCAGCAGGATCTGGCTTTCCTTTCCAGCATGACAGCAATGTGTAAAGCTGGAGTGTATCTGTGAAAGAGCAGTACACAAGCTTTGGGGATGGCAGTTTATTCCTTTGGCTGGGGAACTGATGATTCCCCTCTGTGGTCTGACATTCCTTCCTGGAGTGATACTTCTTGGGATAGTAATGCAAGGTCCTGGTTTGTGGCAGCCATCTATATTTAATGATTTGTAAAGGCTTTGCTCTGAGCATAGGTGCTTAGGGGTAGGTGGTGGAGTGTGGGAATCCATACACCTTTGAACAAAGCTTGTTCCTTTGGGCCCCTGGCAGGTGGGATCCAGGGTGCTTTTAAAATCTGTCAAGGCACTCAAAGGCACCCAGCTGAGCCAGAAGCGATCCCTTTACTTAACAACAGCAACTGGCTTGGGCTCAGACAAAATCTAAGTCATTTTTGTAGTGGTTAGGTGAGTAATATCTGAAGCATATCAGAGCCTCAGCTTGCTTGGTGACTGTGTGCAGAAACCTGGAAGTGCCACATGTCTGAGTGACAGCAGAGCTTATCACCAGCACAAGCAACTTGAGTAGTAAACATGGCACAGGGCTGTGAGGCATGTTTCATGAGATTATAACCAAGAAAGCTGCTTCTGACACCTACAGTCATTAGTTACAATAACCAGGAGCAAATTATTTTATCAGGAAATTAATTGTCTTTGGCAGTGACATTCATGATAGCGAAATGCTCATGCAGGTATACCTCTGCAGCAATCCCGGGATGTCAGGGCACTGAACATGCACAGTTTGATGTCAGCAAATCCTCGTAACCTTTGCCTTTGAAAAGTGCCAGTTTCAGTACTTTAAAGTATGTATTTTTGGGCAATTGATTGGGTTCTTTTTGGTAGCGTAGATGGTGTGAATATGGCTCTCATTGGGGAGGTTGGATATCCCTCACCAGCATAAAGGTTACATTGCACAGTGATGGTTATGTTTGATGATACAGCTCAAATTATACTTGCAGAACACAGCAGAGTTTGTGGTTTGTTGCACACAGCCCCCATCTTTGCCCTCAAAAAGATTTGGTATCTTGTGTGTCAAACTAGGCACCCAAAATGTCTACTTCTTCCTTCATCTCCTGAGCTCCAGCATCTGTCAGATGCAGACTACACCACCCCCTCCTTCTCCGAGAGGCTGGGAGAAGATTCAGTTCAGCCCTGTTTGTTCAGCCCTCAGACTCTGTCGTGACAGGCAGTGTTGAAAAGCTCATGAGGAAATTAATAATTCTGCCTGTGAGCCAGGCAGAGCGGTGTGCAGGAAATGAGGCATGAGACCACACACTGAATGATGAGGAGAGAACAGGGTAGCGAATAACTGCTGGGTTTGGGGAGCATCATCCACCACATGCACTGGTGGAAGCCAGAGTCCTTGCCTTGGACACTGGGCTTGTGAGCAAAACTGCAGAGCATTTACAAAAGAGAGACAAATTAAAGACACCGTGTTGGCCCTGAATTTGGCATTTCCTGACTGGTGAGTGCTTGACTTTGCAGCTAATCTTTCCACACTGTTTTTGGTATGCAATTATGAGTAGATCTAATCAGTGTTTGTCAGAGCCTGGAATAGCAGGTGGGTGCATGCAGAAGATCCTCGAGGTCAGGCTGAGAGTGCTCCAAGCAGCCTTTGTCCGGTCTGAAAGCTGCTCGAGAGACAGTAGAATCATTTAGGTTGGAAAAGCTCATTGAACCTAATCACTTAAGATCATTGATCCTTCTGTTTCCAGCTGCTCTTATCTTAGCCGGGGTGTAAAAGTTCCTGTAAGGCCGAAGAGGGGTGAAGCAGTCAGCAGTGGAAGGGAACACCTCAGTAAGAGATGAGGGTGCGTGTGCCTATGCTTGAGGTCAGATAATCCTCTTTCCTATATACAGCCCTGTCTATTGTCTTGCTTTTTGTGGGCAAGTGGAATTATAGACTGTAGAGCTTTTATATATATATATATATATTTTTTTTTTTTTTTTTAAATAATGTTGTTGAACTTTTTTCTCAGCAAACACATATTTATATCATTACACTGTAACTCCAACAGCTCTGTGCTGCTGGAGCATTCTGATGTCATTCTGATCTGCAAAGTGCCTGGGGTCTGGCAGTGTTTTTGTGCATCTTACCAAAGGATTTAAAGCAAGTGGAGAGGGAAATGCAAAGCACGCAGAAAAAAAATATATTAAAGCCTTGTTGCTGTGTTGTGCTTGCAGCTGGAAAAGTGAACCTGCTTAACTAATAATGGTGGAGCCAGCTCAGCCAGCAGATCAAAACAGTGCTTTTGAGCAGCATGTGCATCTCTGGGCTCGTATCCCACTGAAACAGGTTCTGTCAGTGTTGTATTCTCAGGAGCAGGTTCTGGTTCGTGGCTGAATTAAGTCAATGTTTTGAGAAGTATTATAGGAGATTCAGAGTCGGGTGTCCATGGCCTGTTTTACTTTTCCAGGAGTGCAAGACTTATGAAAGTCAGACCTCCAATTAGAGGAAAATCATATCTAATTCTCCTTATTGTTTTATTTAACAATTCATGAAAGGTAGTCTACACTGGGAAAGGGACTCCATGCACTCGGTGACAGCTGTGTTGATAAGGGAGAATGGGGACCTGAGAAAGCCCTTCTTAGTTGTGTTTTAAAATTAAACTTCTGGATTAGTCTCAGTGATTCAAGTGTAGAGCAAGACTGTGGTGCTGTGTCCTGGTGTCCCTGTGGAGCTCTGCTTTAGTGTGGTACATTAATGATGCCCTCCAGTTGTTCTACATGGCCAGAGCTGTGTGCAGCTCTGTGTCACAGAGATGTGGCTTTCAGCAGGACCTGGGTGCTCTTAGGATGATTTGGAAGCACAAAAGCTATTTCTCTCCCTCTTACAGGAACTTCATGTAGCTAACAAAGGGGCCTAAAGCTGCCTTTGGTAGAAACTCCAGGAGGTTTCAGGAACACAAATAGGAACATAAAACTGCTAGCTTTGCTCTGAAAGCGCTGCCCGTGGGAGAAACCAGTGTGAAGTTTAATTATTTTGTCAATGAGAATCTCTTACATTACAGAAATTGTCTTTCCCTCCCTTCTAGTCTTGTGCTTTCTTTCCTTTTTTCTTTCTAGCTTGCTGTTGCACAAGGCTTCCTTTTCCCTGTAGGAAGGAACAACCGGGTAATTGAAATGGAACACTAGCGAGGATTTCTTAATCTGAAAGTCAGCATTAATTAGTCAGGTCGGTTGTAATTAGCTTCCTCATCTGTCATTGCTTCTCTCCAACTTGCCAATGACTTTCTTCTATCCTAGATGTCACTGAAAAAGAACTGTCTTGTGGGAGATGCATGGGTGTTTTTCCTGGTTGAGGTGCAAGTGAGTGACAATCCCTGTGGGGCTGTTGAGGCTTGAGCTGGATCCCACCTGGAGGAAGCCTGTTTGCTTTGGAAATAACAGAGGGAAGCCCAAGAAATCTAAATGCCTACCCAAACCAGCTGAATCAGTGCCTCTTCTCTAAAGAAACAGACCCAGGGCTCTAAGGACTGCTCTTATCCTCTGCCTCTTTCAGCCTGGCCCAGGCTCGGCTTGCGCAGAAGTGAGGCAGAGCTTTAATGAAGGCTGCAGGATTAAGTTCTCTGTGTATATCCTGGAGTTGAAAAAGTAATTGGGCCATGATACAGTGCTGGGAGTCTCTGGATGGTATGAGAAGTGATGGAGGGAAAACAGGCCAGCCCCTGAGTAGAATTCAAGCAGAAAAAATGCATTTCAATCCCCTTCTGGCTACTTTGAGGGTATCTCCCCTGCCAATTCTGTTTGCGGTGTTTTGGGTTGAATAAGCTTTCATCCTGACCCAGGCAGGATCTGAGGAAGGCAGCAAAGCCAGATGAGTCCCAAGGGCAATGCTAAGTGTGCCATGTCTGGCTTTGGAGCTGAATCATGCAGTGAACTCTCTCCTGAAGTGGGTTCAGAGCTGTGGATGCAGGCATATGCTTACCCCGTGTGCCGAGGGAGGTTGGCACTGCTGGGGACAGCCCAGGTGCCCCCCACCCTGCCCTTGCCTCTGTCCCAGACCAAATCTTGATCCTTCCCTGCCTCAGTTCTCATATGGGTGTATATAGGGGCTTCTCCAGAAATTTCTGTGCTGGCGTTCACACCAGTGCCAGAATTGGTGCCAGTCTGCAGCTAGAGTGTAATGTGTTGGTCACCAGATATTGTAGGTGCCCATGTGTTGCAAATTGGGGTTTGCAGTCACCATGACAGCTGATGGAAAAGCCAGAGGGAGATGCCTGAGATCTGATCCTGATGCCTTGTGGGACTACCTAAAAACAGAGGCTAGACAAAATTAAGAGAATAAGAAGCAGTTATATTTATTGAAGTGCCTTCAGGTACATTAGGGCAGACAAAGCCCACCCAGGAGCTACACCCAAAATGGACAACGGGTCATGGGTCTTCATACTTTTGTAAGTTTGGTCTATTTGCATATCAGGGGTTAATCCTCCAATTACAGCTTCAGGTAATGAAGTCATTTACCCCAAGTGTGCTTCCCACCAACTCACTTCTGTTTAAATTTCTCAGGGCCTGAGACAGGAAGGTGTCCTTGAGTTTCAGGTCTAGAGAGGAATTGTCTGACCAAAATGAGAGAACAGTAGCTAACAGTTTATATGGAGTTTAGAATTATACACTAAAGAATTACAGGATATGAAAAATATAAAAGCTAAAATCCTAAGGCATCAATCCCATCCTTGAGTTGAGGATTTAGCTCTTGGTTAAGAAAGAAGATGGTGTGATCCCTTTTTTGCTGCCTTATTATTATGTCGCTCTCATTTCCCTTTCTGGTCACATGCAGGCTCTTCTGTCTCAGGATTAGAATCTTTTCCCTCCTTCTCCTCAGTAACTCAGTAAAATGGGAAATTATTATGGCTCTTTACTTCTCTTTCTAAAGAGAGAATACATACACTTGTTCAGTTCTCACAGTAACTCCTTTCTGTTGAAGGAGAGCCAAGGCCAGTGGGAGAAGAGTCAGGGGTGGAGGGGAGGTGACTGCAGGTACACACCAACCTACCGAGGGGGGATGAGTGAGCTTTGCACCTGAGTTCCTGCAGCACCAATCTACACTAATGCAAACTGGAGTTGTAGCTTGGCCGTCCCTTAGAGGCTGAAGGGTGACAGTCCCTGTCAGCTGAGTGATGGATGGGGGTCACACACCAGCCAAGGGAGTGCTGGGGATGCCTAGCAAAGGTGGGGTGACCTGTGAGCTGGGGCCGACAGGGTGCTGTATTTGGGGGGCTGGCATGCCAGCAGGCTTTGCACACATATCTTGTCTGACTGGATGGGATTATGGCTGAGTTTGGGAGTGTAGAGTGTGAGAGAGAAGGCAGGACTGTGGTAAGAATCCTCCAGGAGAGGATTAATTTGCAGATTCAGAGACCTGGGAAAGCCTCCTCCCTGTCATGATGCAAATAAGGCTCTGCAAGCAACAACACAAGAGCATGTGGGTCTGTGTTCCCACAGCTGAGCTCTGCAGTCCAGTGCCTGTCCTGGGCAGCATCATTTTTATGCTCTTGGCTTTGCCCTAGTGCTAAGGGCTCACACAGTGATCACACAGTGATCCATGTGTATTCAGGGAAACTTTCAGGCACTCCTTGGTCGTTTAGAATTATGTATCCTGAATATTGAAGAAATCTCAGTGGAGTCTAAAACCAGCCAGATTACTCCTGACCTTTCCAGAGGCTTGAAAAGAAACACACACCCCCCCCCTTTGTTTTCCTCTTGCTGTCTCAGCCCTTCATGTGAAGGGGGCAACAACACAGAAGAGTTTTGTGAGCTGTCCTCTTCTCACCCTATTTCTCAGCCTGCTGAGTGTTGGAGGTCTGGCAGGAGAGGGACTGTGGCCATCTGCCAGGAGTGGTACCTGTCTGTTTTTGTACTGAGATGGCAGAGCAGGAGGCTCACATGTGCCCTCCTGCACAGTCTCCACAGTCTGGCTTGAGGTGGGTGAGCCACTGCACGAGCCTAAGGAGGGTGAGGGGCTGGGAGAGCCCCTGCTCTCACACTGACAGGAAGGGAGGGATGTTTTGAGACATGATCAGTTGCAGATTAAAGGCACTGATGAACATTCCTGCTTTCCTTGGTGTCGGCCAGAGCAGGGGGCTGGAGCTCGGAGGTTCCCTGTTCTCCACAGGTTCTGTGATGAGGGGAACACTGCACATGCACAAATGCTGTCCAGACCAGACTGAATCCCATGGGAGCTGCTGTGGATCCTGTGAATTCTCTGTGAGAAAAGCCACTGGCATTGCTCAGACTGACCAGAGCCAGAGAGGTTGCTGTTACCCTTGCTGTTTTACACAACACTCCTCTGCCCGGGAGCATTTTTGTCCCACTGCTTTTCCTCTCAGTCAAAGTTCATGCAGCTCCTAGGCCTTCTGAGGACCTAGAGTTAAAAGGTACTGGCAATTTATCTTTCTGCTGATATAAGACCTGTTAAAATAGCAACACTGGTTAGAAGCAAAGCTTGTAAATTGTTTCTGGCCTGTGTGTAAATTGCTTTCAACTGCCAGGGTCAGGTAACAAACTGAACCTGTTTGTTCATTCATTCAGTGAGGGGAGCTACTGGCTTTGCTGCCTGGAGCCAGAAAAGGGAGTGACGCTTACAGGGTCTGGGCTTTGCTCTCAGGGACCACCACCTGTGGATCCCTGGCTTGGGAAGCCACTATGAGACACCCAGGGAAAGTCTGGGAACCTGGGAAACCCCTGCTAAGGAGAGCACCTCCCAGGGATTATCCCCTTATTTCCTGACCAAGTCTGGGCTGATCAGGGAAGATTTCCTCTTTCATTCCATTAAAGCAGTAACTGCTTTTTCTTCCTGATTGTTCTGTAGGAATGGGAAAAATGCACTCCACTAACATTATCCTGCAGGAGTAGAAGGAAGGCAGGTTGTTCAGCCCTTTCCCTTCCCATGCTGCCAGTGGATATCCCTTCAGGGACTAGAGCAGGGTCACAGTGAGTTCTCAGAGGGGTTGGTGTGTGCAAGTGTGTGTCTGCAGGTGTGGGTGTGTGCACTTCTGGCTCTGTGTGCACACACATGCCTGCTTTTTGGGAAAGATGAATACTGCTATAAATAGCTGGTGGAAATCTGTTGTCAGTTCTAAGGAGAGGAAGATACGCTCCCTTGCATTTTGTATCTGGTAGCACGAACTATTCCTGGGTGCGAGGACCAGGTTAGCTAATTAAATGTTCCTGCTGCTGCAGTGTGAGCAACATACTGTGAATCCCTGCAGTCTCCATGCCTGGAGCTCCTGGAGCCATGCAGAGCCTTCCTCTGCCACAGTGCTGGGCTCTGGGACTGTTGCTTGAACTTCTCCCTCTTTGGTTCCTCTGCCAGGCAGAGTGTGGGATACCTCATGGCAAGGCTGTTGTTTCAGTGGCTGTAGCAAATCTGTGGGGTTTGGAAGGAGTGATGCTTTGCTCCTGAGGGAACTGGAGCGTGCCTCCATTTCGGCTCTGCTGCTGGGACTCTGTGGATTCACAGCTGTGCCTGTGACACCACTGCTGGGCCTCGCTGACCGCTCTTCTCTACCTGTGCACAGGTGCTGGACATGGACACAGAGGATGACCCATTGTTACAGGATGCCTGGCTAGAGGAGGAAGATGAAGAGGGAGCCTTCAGCTCCCGGAAGAGGCGAGAGGGTGCTCTGTTGTGTGGGAAAAGCCCATGCAGAGTCAGGCCCCTGTGTGTCACACTGCCTGTGTCTAGCTTCTGGAATATTGTTGGCTGGGTGTTTACCAACCCATACTGTGCTGGCTTCATACTTTTCCTGGGCTGTGCCATCCCTGCTGTGCTTGCTGTTGTCATGTTCCTCCACTACCCAGCCCTGGATATCGACATCTCCTACAATGCTTTTGAGATCCGCAACCACGAGTCCTCGCAGCGCTTCGATGCCCTTGCCTTGGCCCTCAAATCCCAGTTTGGGTCATGGGGGAGGAACCGCCGGGACCTGGCTGACTTTACCTCAGAAACCTTGCAGAGGCTCATCTTCGAGCAGCTCCAGCAGCTTCACCTCAATGCTTCCCATCTTGGGGTCAGTGCACGGGTCAAGCGCAGCCCCCCCGAGGGCAGGACGAGCTCCCTGCAGCCCCAGGCCCACCTGAGCCCAGGAAACCAGACTTCCCGAATCGGGAGAGGAGCCCCGCGCTGGGACTACTCTAGCACTTACATCAGTGCCAACACACAGACACATGCTCACTGGCGCATTGAACTCATTTTTCTGGCCCGGGGGGACTCTGAGAACAACATCTTCACCACTGAGCGCCTGGTCACCATCCATGAGGTTGAGCGCAAGATCATGGACCACCCTCGCTTCCGGGAGTTCTGCTGGAAGCCCCATGAGGTCTTGAAGGACCTGCCCCTGGGTTCTTACTCCTACTGCTCCCCTCCCAGCTCCCTTATGACCTACTTCTTCCCCACTGAGAGAGGAGGGAAGATTTACTATGATGGCATGGGACAAGACCTTGCTGACATCCAAGGTGAGCTGAGGGCTGTGGGCAAAGGCTGGCATGTTCAAGGAATGCCCCTCCTCAGGTTCAGGCAGTCACTGGTGTGCAGCTAAGAGGGGTGACTGCCTTGTATGGAGAGGAAGATGCTGCTGGGCTGTGCCTTGAAGAATTGTCTTTTCTGCACCAGGGCCCCTTTTCAACCCTGCAGCTCCAGTCACAGGTCACACAGACTCCCACAGGCAAGTGAGAGGGCCAAGTGAGGGGGTGTCCTTCATGGTACAGATGTCTTCTATTGACCCTTGTCCCCTGTAGATGACTGTGGTTAACTAGAGTAATGCCAGGGCTTGAGTAGACAATAGGGATGAGCTTCCCTTCACTACAGAGCAGATTAAAGAGGTCTGTGGGCTGCTCCGGCAGCTTGTGAGTCACCAACTGGAAAGGCTCCTATAAGGAGAGGAGGAGAAAGGCCCTGCCTCCTCCTCCCAGCTCTGTACCCTGTACTGTGCACCTCTAGTGGAACAGAGGCTCTGGGTGCTGACAAAGAGGTGACTCATGAGGAGTCTGTGGGTGTGATGTAGCTGTGGGATGCACCCTCCATCTGTTTCCCAAGCCAGGCTGCCGAGGGTAGCTGTCCAGGAGCCATGCAGGGAGCAAGCGAAGAATTTACTCCGTCTGCTCCAGTAACGGTTCTGCTACTAAAACAGGAAAGAGCACAGTTTCTGGTCTTTCTGGTATAAACTCTAGGGAACTGGATTTTGGGAATAGACAGGCAGTGTCTATTCAGTGTCTAGTCAGAACTGAGTGCCTCCATCTCTGCATCCCTCACACCATCAGATGGCAGAGGTACCAGATCACAGCAGAGCCAGGACTCCTCTTCCACAGGCATTGTTTATTTCTTGTGCTTCCAAGTGTAATGGAGAAAATATTGTCCCAGTATAAGAGGAGTGTCCAGCAGTGGGAGTGTTGATCAGGATGTTGTTGGCTGGGGGTGCTGTGATTCAGGTCAGTCAGGTGGAAGATGTGTCCCTGATGGGGAAGTGCATGTGGGCAGCAACACAAGCAATCACAGAAAAGAAGTACGATGTGAGTCTTTGCAATCCAGGTTTCCCTGCTCTCTGGAAGGCAGCAGCAGTCAGCATCACTTTGATGAAGGACTGGATGACTCCCAGTTTCCCTGTGGCAGACTAGACCCTGTGCCTTGCCAAGACAATTAAGCAGGACCTAACGAAAGTGGTGCTGCTTTCTCCTGCAGGATCCCTGGAGCTGGCCATGACCCACCCCGAATTCTACTGGTATGTGGATGAGGGCTTGTCTGCTGAGAACATGAAGAGCTCCCTGCTGCGGAGCGAAATCCTCTTTGGGGCACCACTGCCAAACTACTACTCGGTGGAGGATCGCTGGGAGGAGCAGCGCCGCAAGTTCCAGAACTTTGTCATCACCTACGTGGCCATGCTGGCCAAGCAGTCCACGAGGTGAGGGTGTGTGCAGGCAGGGCAGGTGGGAGTGCACAAGAGCAGGGAAGGGCAGAGGATGGAATAGACCTTTCAGGGTGCAAAAGCTCTGCCTTAAGGTTCACACCAGGGCAGAAGTGCCTATTCTACTCCAATAGCCACAGTCCATTTGGCCTCACTGGGAAGGTATCAGGCACAGAAGGCTTGGCATGCTAGCTTGGCCTACTGGTCAGTCTTGAACAGTGGCCATAGCTTAATGCTCCAGATGAAGGAGAAAAGGCATCTCCATTGAAGCTGGGTTCAGGCACAGGGTTGTAAATGAGAGTGGGGAGCATATGGCAGAAAACCGCTTGTATGCTCCCCTTTAATGCCTCTTCCTACTGCAGCAACATGCCAGAGACACCAACAGAGACAATGAAAGGGGGACAAAGTTTGAATCTAATGCCTGCCTTTCCAGAGCCCTTGTCTGGCATTGTATCTTTTTGCTTCCATCTCACAAATCCAGTTCCACTGGCTCAAACAGAGCTGCCTTCCTGCTCTGAGTTTGGCCACCACTGGTCTGATGCAGGGGATGAAATGGTCTTTACTCAAGGCCACTCAACCTGTAGATCCAATTCTGCTTCTGCTTTTTGTACAGAGAGGTGGAGAGGGAAGTTTCAGGGCAGGATAATTTTCAGGAAATGCAGGCTTTTTTCACCACCAGGTCTGTATGACTTGGTTGAACAGAGTTTTGCTCAGTGCTTGTGTGAGAGAGATGATAAAATAGAGCTAAAAGGGCTAAAAGAGCATCCCAGTACCCAGGCAGCTGGCAGAAGGCTGTGTCCCCCAGTCTCTGTACCTTCTTAGACTCCAGCTTTCTGCTGCTATAAGTCTCAGTAGCTCGCAGAATGAAGGGATGCTGATCTTCAAGAGCAGGTTGGAATGCAGGCAGCCACAGAGCATTCTCAGCAAAGGGCTGGCAGAGCAGGTTGTGATTATGACAAGCCAAAAGGGAATTGAGGCCAAGGCTCAGTTCCAGAGCTCGGATCCCTGATAGCCTCCTATGGTGCAGCATTATTGTAGTTCTCGTTAAATTATGTTGGATTACTTCTGCTCTGAACCTGCTTCCAGAGGCAGAAGCTGGTAAATCATAGGGCTTCTGATAAGCTCTCACTCTGCCTGCATCCACTGTGCTAATCTAATAAGCAATGATGAGGATTCCAGATGGAATTGGCTTTGAAGGCTTCAGGAATTGTCTATTAGTGCCTAAGACCCACCGCGCACTGGAGGAATTTAAAAAATCTTAGACCTGCTCTTTATTTTTCTCCTTCCCTGTGTGAATTTCACCTCCAGCAGCAACTTTGTTCAACCCGCTCTCACTGCTCCGTTTTCTCAGAGAACTGCCAGGTTATTAGAGCAGTGACCTCCTTTGGCTCTGGAGGAGATACTGTGCTTTAAACCACCTGGCTCTCCTCCTTTTGCACTCAATTATTCCTCTTCTTTCGTATATTCCCACCCTAGCAAAGTCCAGGTGCTGTATGGAGGGACAGATTTGTTTGACTATGAAGTGAGGAGGACCTTCAACAATGACATGTTGCTGGCCTTCATCAGCAGTAGCTGCATAGCTGTCTTGGTCTACATCCTCACCTCCTGCTCAGGTAGGCTGGAGTCACGGCTACCCTGCTCTAACACAAATCTAAATGTGCCATGTCTCTCTGTGTCTGTGCAAGCCTGGGGAGAGACTCTGATGCCCTGGCACCAGTGTGGCTGTGTGGCACAGCAGCATGCAGAAGGGCAAGCCAGTCTGATTCTCCAGAGCAGAGATTTGTGGGCAGGGTGAGGGAAAGACTCACAGGAGATCAGGAATAAGATGCAAATTCCCATCTTGCTAACAGTGGCATAAATCTGATGTAATTTTTTGCATGAGCCTCATGGGAAAGAGTCTGCAAGCAGTACTTCTGCAGCCCTGAACTGTTCTCTGTCACCAACACACTCAAGGGAACCAGTATCCCAACAGGGCAGGTGGGAGGTGTCTATTCTTCCGGGGGTGGCCAGAGATACTATTTTTTCCATGTTTCTTTTCTGCTGTAGTGTTCCTGTCATTCTTTGGCATTGCCAGCATTGGGCTAAGCTGCCTGGTGGCTCTGTTCCTGTACCACGTCGTATTTGGGATCCAGTATCTGGGTATACTCAATGGTGTGGCTGCCTTTGTCATTGTGGGGATTGGTAAGCTCATCTTTACTCAAAGCCTACCTGTACTGCCTTGCCCTGCCTTCTGTCTGCAAGAGAGAAGAAGGTGATGGTAGCAAATGCAGATTGAATTTTCAGGCCTTTTTTTTTGTAAGTGTAATATTTGCAGGTCAAATGTCAAGGGGGAAATCAGATTTTTAAAAGGTGTCACTTCTGTGAGCAGAGTATCAATATCTCTGCTGTCTTTTTCCAGGGGTTGATGATGTCTTTGTTTTCATCAACACCTACCGCCAAGCCACCCACCTCAAGGACCTGCGACTGCGCATGATCCACACTATCCAGACAGCAGGGAAGGCCACCTTCTTCACCTCCTTGACCACAGCTGCAGCATATGCTGCCAACATCTTCTCTCAGGTACCCTGCACCTTTGGGATTTGGGGTTTCCATTTCCGCCAAAGGGCCTAATAGATCAGGAACCTGCCGACACCATCTGTCCTCTCCTTCAGCACAGTGGGCTGCCAGACCTGCTTCTTACAGGGCTGTCTCTTACCTGCTGTAAGGCAGTGGATTATCCAAGGAAATACTTCTGTGTCACTGATCAAACAGGATCCAGTGGCCACCAGGCTTTGTCTCAGTGCTTTACCTACCGAGTTTGCTGATTATCATGACTGAGGTCAGCGTGTGCTATTCTCAGGTTCCACCAGACATCTCTTCCTTGCCTGCTGTCTCTCCAGCAATCCTGCCCCAGTTGATCCCAACCCCATGTTCTCTCTCTTCATGTAGATCCCAGCTGTACATGACTTTGGACTCTTCATGTCGCTGATTGTGTCCTGCTGCTGGGTAGCTGTGCTCTTCACCATGCCAGCTGCTCTTGGAATATGGACCCTTTATGTGTCCCCATTAGAGAGCTCCTGCCAAGCCAGGTGAGCCCTGGAGCCTGTGGGTGGGAAGTTGTGGAATTTGCAGTCAAGGAGGTGTGCAAATTCCTTCCCTATCATCTCAGTTTATCCTCATTCCCCTCAGGCAGCTTGGCTTTGGCTCTGACAGAAGGGAAATTAAAGTTCTGCCATTCCAGATTGGAGCAAAATGGAAGGGTCAAGTCCCAGTCTCATTCTCTCTGATGTATGCACAGGTGCCTTCCATGAGCCAGACTCTGCAAAGTCAGTCAGTCCTCTTGGTTGAATCCTATGGAGTATTGGACCATTTGTTTCCTCGGAGCACTTAATGCACAGCTAAACCTTCAAGCAGTGGAGACACAAGCCCTGCAAGGCAGACAGATCACCGTTGCTCCTGCCTGCGAGCACAAGCAGGATGTGGAGATTTGTGTTTGAAAGTCAGCATGTTTCCTCTTCCCCTGCTCCTTAGCACTGCAGATGACCTGGCCTGATTTTATTCATCAGCAGGGAGATGAACTGCTGAAACTCCCATCACTCAGCACCCAGTGTCCATGGCTCAGCCTTGCTCTGTGTATCCAGCCCAGCCCTTGCCCTCTCACCACTTAGCAATGGAATTTGCTTGTGGCAGTGCCTGTCATCTTTCCAAGCAGTTGGAGCAGATTGTTGCTGTGCTCCTTGCCACTGAAGGAGCCCACTGGTAACTCTTCACAGGGTATGTGGCTTAAAACTCTTGCCTTTGTCTCCTTTCCCCTGCTTCAATCCAGCTGCAGTCAGAAATGCACCAAAAAGAGTGCCTTGCACCTGGCTGAAGATCTCTTCATTGCCTCAGAGGCCACCTCCAGAGCAGGCAGAGAGACCCTTCCCTACCTTGACGATGACATCCCACTCCTCAGCGTGGAGGAGGAGCCTGGTATGTGTCTGCTTTGTGGTGCCTTTAGGGGGTCACACTGCCCTCTTCATCCTGCAGTTCTCCCTACCCCTGACACCGGTCCTTGCCTCAGTTCCCTGAATTGTTACCTGGAGACAGTGCTGTCATTGGAGGTTGTAGGAGTCAGAACTCAGTATTCATTGTAAGTTTGCTTTGAGCTCTTCAGGGAGTGTGAATGCATGCTTTCTAACTACTTTGCTGATTCTCTTGGATCTGCCGTGGTCTGCTTCCTCCCTGGAATCACTGACTGCAACATGGATGTAGCCATGAAACATCTAATCCATAACGCCAGGACAGCTCACCTTGCAGTAAAGTTTTCCCCTCTTCCCTGCCGTTTGGAGCACTGCATTTGGGAAGGCAGGAGAAAGAACATTGTTGTTTTCCAGCATCAGCCCCCTAGAGTAGCTCCTCCATCATGACACGAAGAGGGCAGTGACTTGCCTGAGATCATATAAGCAGTCTAGAAAAAAAGCCTAGAAATTCCCTATCTGTTGTTAGCAGGAAATAATCCTTCCAGCCCTGATCTCTAGATAAAGGTGCTTACAGGGTCATGCTCTCTTGTACTTGGCTTTTAAAACTTGCTGGAATCTCTTCCTTTTAAAACCCCCAACAGAAGTGGTCTGGGCAGTGAGTATCTTTCAGGCCTAGAAGCAAACTGGAACTGGAGGTAAGTGAATTAATTCCATGGCATGTGCAGAGCCCTTGCTGCAGAGTAGGCTCTGAGATGCCTTTGACAGGCACGCAGAGAAGCTCTGGCTCTGTACTGCAAGAGTTCTCCTTAGTATGCCAGAGCCACATGCAGTGGTGATGTATGGAAATAATCCCTCCCTTCCCTGCAAACAGCAGGATGTTTTCCTCCAGGGCCCCTGGGCATCAGGGAACTGTGAAGAAGCAAAGCAGCTTGTTCCAGTCAGTGACCAAGCGTGGTTTGTAGGTTGGCTGTACAGTGTGCCAGGCATGCTTCATCCCACTACAGCAAGTGCCCACTTCTCACACACAGAGAAGGGGCAGTTCCCTTGGCATCCCTGATCTGGAGAGAAGAGAATCAGGGAGGAGCCAGGCTGCAGTCAGGAAGAGGTCAGCTGTGTATAATTAGCAGTAAGACATATTTAGTGGGACAGGGACAAATTCTGCTTGGCTCGAGAAGCACGCAGTGTCCCTGTGACCTTACAGTCAGTGTTTGTGGGGTTTGGTAGAGGAAGGAATAGCCTGAAGCATAGATTTCGACTGAGCTATGGATTTACAAGTGTAGCTGTTGCATGGCAGTGACTTGACAAAGATGCTTCTTACAACATCCTGTGAGTCACTGCCTCTGCCAGGGTCTTACTCCATCTCTTTAACTTAACATCTCTCTAACTTCACCTTGCAGAAGATTTGATAAAAGAGAGCAGAGAGCTCTAAGAGACACTCATGACACTGAGACTGCTTTTGATTTCTCTCTATTCTAGTCTCCCTGGAAATGGGGGATGTCCCCTTGATGTCTGTGATGCCAGAAAATCTGCAGCTCTCTGCAGAGAAAAGCAACCGGGATCACTTGATAACTCATCTGCAGGAGCTGCTGGAACACTGGGTGCTGTGGTCTGCAGTGAAGAGCAGATGGGTTATTGTGGGTAAGGAAGGAGGCGGGTACTGCATCTACATGGATTTTAGAGGGTTTGACATTTCAATCAGTCTCCAAGCCTTGATTATTAGTGACAAGAGATGGGGAAAGGGACATGGTAAATGGCTTCGAACACAGTGGAAGAGTGCTCCCAGAACAGTCAGTCCCTAAGGGACTTTTCCATCCCTTTCTTCTCACTCAGATCTAAAGTGGCAAATCTTGATGGAGTTTTTTCCAGGCATGGCACTTATTACAAGAAAGCCCAGCTGCCAGTGTGCTTTAGTGGCTGTTCTTTTTCCAGCTGAAAATACCACCTTTCTACCACATGCTCTCTGAGTATGTCTGAAGTGTGAAGTGCATGTAGGGTCCCACACTTACCCAGGTTTCTTCTTGCAGGGCTCTTTCTCCTTGTTTTGCTCCTGTCCATATTCTTTGCTAGCCGCCTCCATCCAGCTAGCCGTGCTCCAGTCTTGTTCCGGCCAGACACAAACATCCAGGTGCTACTGGACCTGAAATACAACCTGAGTGCTGAAGGCATCTCTTGCATTACGTGCTCAGGTGAGAATGCTGGTCTCTAGACCATGGTGGGGGCAGCCCAGCCTGGCCTAAGCCCTGGACTGGAGGAGTTGAAATGTGAGGCAGACACCTACAATGTTCAAATGTCTCATTGGATATTGGATGGACCCTGTAGAAAGGAGGCACACGTTGGGAGCAGGATGGCTGAGTTGCCTGTAGGAGTGGAGTATTTAGAAAAGTATTTCCTGCTTTAGCCATGAACTGTCTGAGTATTTCTTCTGGAGCAATCACTTCACAGACCATGAAAACTGACTACTTTTACTCACAAGTGCTGGTCTCATGTCAGTGCCCAGCTGAGGGTCTGTGGCACCGTGTTGCCTGCTCAGGGTTTGGTGTTCAGCAGCAGTCTGTGGTGTGCACAGGGCTGGTAGGTCTTTTCTCATGCTGTTCACTCTTTCCTCCCTGACTGACCTTGTGGGACAGGTTTGTTTCAGGAAAAGCCCCACAGTTTGCAGAACAACATCCGAACTTCCTTGGAAAAAAAGAAGAGGGGCTCAGGGTCACCTTGGGGAATCAAAGGCAGCATGAGTGATACAGGGCAGCAAGGTGAGTGGGGCATGATGACTCTGACCACATTTGGGGCCAGGGCCCAAGGATCCACTGGGGTAGAAACTAAACCGCATGCTCTCTGAATAGCTGATGGGGAATAATTCTCTTCAGAGCCTGCCCCACTGAGCCCTAGGTTGGTGATGGATGTACAGGGCATCTTTAAAATGCCCCTTTCCCTATTACCTCTTGCTCTCTAGGACATGGTCCTACAACCCAGGTGGCAGTACAGTCTAGTGTCATATCCCTCTGATCAGAGTACAGGGCTAGGAACTCCAAGCTTTCACATCCCACTTCTGTTCACAACCTTGTTGGCAAGTCACGAGGAGAGTAAATTCAGCCTGTTTGCAGGGGATTTTGAGGATAAAACAGTTATTGGTCCAGATCCCAAGATAGCATGAATCAATAAGCCATCAGGAATTACTGCAGCTCAGGATGTATTTGTGATAGCCTTTGAAAGGTGTGCTGTGCTGCCAGAAGGCAGAGGCTGTGCCTGCTGTCCCAGAGCAGACAGCAAACCAGAAGAACCCTCCTTTGCTCTGCCCATGTCTGTAGGATTTACTGACTGAGAAGTACCACCAAACCTCATGCCCTCTGTTTTCTTCAGAGCTCCAAGGGACTGTGTATATCTCCAAATCCAGGAGCAAGGGCAGACCGGCCATCTACAGATTCTCACTCAACGCCAGTGTCCCTGCGCCCTGGCAGATGGTGTCACCGGGAGACGGGGAGGTGCCTTCATTCCAGGTAAGTCAGTCTAGGATGTTGGACCCCTCTAGCAAGAGTGCAGCACTCAGCAGGTGAGCACGAGAGCCTCCTCCTGTCTCTTCATGGGGTCCTATGTAGCCCCTGGGTGACATTTTCAGGGCACTGTAGTAGAGTAGTTAACACAGAAGGCATTGTGCTTGGCTTGGAGTGCCACAAAACTTCACCTGTTGCTGTTGTGAGGTGACTGTCAGCAATGGGAGCAGACCTGTGGGTGTCACTAGAGCAGATATCCCTCATCCTGGGCAGAGCAGCCACCATTCAGCTTAGGCCACTGGGAATGGGGGTGCTAAGGGGCCCTTCACACACTGGCCATTGCTGGGAAGGGGCAGGCTGGGGCTGTGCCTGCAGTGGTGACTCTGTGTGGCTGTGCCAGTGCTCAGGGAGGAGGGGAGAGTGTGATGCTAATGTGCAACAGGCTGCAACCCTGTGGAGTTAAGTGTCTGTTTTCATTAATCCATTGCTTAGGTGTATAGAGTGCCTTTCGGTAACTTCACCAGGAAGCTGACAGCTTGTGTGTCCACAGTAGGGCTGCTTAAGCAGATGAGCCCCAGGAAGTGGATGATGACCACCTTGTCCTGTGACACCAAGAAGGGCTGGAAGTTCGACTTCAGTTTCTACGTGGCCTCCAAGGAGCAGCAGCGAACACGGTAACCTTCCAAAACCCCCTCAGGACAAGGCAGCAGAAATAGCACAGCTGAGGGGCTGATGTGAGATGCCCAATGGCCAGTGCTAGTCCTGCTCTCAATCAGTGACATCCATGGCCCTGGAATTTGCTTTGCTGCACATATGCCCCATCTCTGCGGTCACTTTGCAGGCCCATAGCATCAATAACATGCCAAAGGCTTGAGAGACTGTGACTGGGGGCTTCTTTGGGTGGCGGAAAGACGTTGCTGATCTGGTTCTTGCCCTTACCCACCTGAACTCTGGGGCTGAACAGGCAGCACAGAATACACAATGGCTAGGGATACAGGTCTGCAGATGTTCACCTTTCCCTTCTGTACCCGAGAATGTCTGTTTCCATGTAATACTTTGGACGCTTCATCTTCTCTACCTCTGGTCCCCCATAACAAACTTTCTTTGCTGCACAGGAAACTGTATTTTGCCCAGTCGCACAAGCCCCCTTACCACGGCCGAGTGTGTGTGGCACCTCCAGGCTGTCTGCTCAGCTCTAGCCCAGATGGACCCACCAAAGGCATCCTGTACGTTCCCAGTGAGAAAGGTAAGCTGATGAGGCCCTGTTCAAACGCGCCGAGGTCCGGAGAATCGGACTTTTTTTTGCCATCTAATGTAACCAACCTTTATTCTGTATTTGACAACAGCACCCAAAGCAAAGCTGTCGGCCACGTCTGGATTTAATCCATGCATGAACACAGGCTGTGGGAAGCCAGCGGTGCGGCCACTGGTGGACACCGGGGCCATGGTGTTTGTAGTGTTTGGAATCAGAGGCGTTAATCGCACGAGGCGCCCGGACAACCACGTCATCGGAGACATGGTACATGGTCTGGCATGCTGGGCAGGCGTGCCTGGGGCTGCCGGGCGAGGGACAGGCTCTCTGGATGGTGTTTAGTTAATACCCACAGCTGAGGGTGGTCCAGCAGTCTGGGCAGATGGAAGGGCAGAGGTGGTAGCATCGTGATGAGGCAGTACAGTTCTGTTTTAGCAAACTGACAAAATAATGGAGATCAGGAAGTCCTTACTGAAAAAAACACTTCAGACTTTTCAGAAAATCCCTCTGAGTGCAATATATAACCTTCTAATTTTGAGTCTAAATCTGGCTTTCCTTGAGGATTTTAGAAACAAACCCATCTTGAGCTCAGTGTGAGATCTCACTACAAATTCAAGACTGAGGGAACTGATATTTTTCTATAATATATATCTTGTTATGAGGTATTAACAAGAAATAAAAATTGGTTTCTCTAGGGAAAGTTTACTAAATGTGACTTTTCTAGAAACAGCTTCTCTCTGAGATCTGATACCTTGACACATGACAGTCTTTCTCTAGAAAAATTATGCTTAGCTTGGCTGATGCACTTCAGCTTTCTGCTGTTCTTCCTGCCCTGTGATTTGAGGGTACTGTGCAGAATCAGCTTTTGCCTGTTTGCTCTGAAGGGGCAGTGAGAAATGCAGGCAGTGGAGCAGGCAGGAAGCTGCTGTGCCAGTTGCTGTGTGTGTGTGTCTCACGTGTGGTGCTCTTGTCATTGTGTCTCCTTGTGAAAGGGCAGCGTTATCTACGATGACAGCTTTGACCTCTTCAAAGAGATTGGCAACCTGTGCCACCTCTGCAAAGCCATTGCCAGCAACTCTGAGCTGGTGAAGCCTGGAGGGGCTCAGTGCCTGCCCTCGGGTAGGTTAGACTAACTCCTCTGCAGCCCTACCTGTGCTTGCTTGGGCTGGGGTCTTCAACAGCAAACCAAAAAGGGTGTGACTGCTTCTCGCTGTCTCCTTTTCTTCCCGAGGCAGCTTGACCCTTCTAGAACATGTCATTGGTTGTGCTTTTTGGGACAGAAAGAAAAATGGTCTCTTTAATGCCAAAGACACTGGGTATATTCTTTGGGATTTAATCCAGAAAGATAAGAACAGAATTGCATTTGTTCTTTCCAGTCATGGGTATTGCTTGAGATACAATCTTTTGATTCAGTAAATATCTTCTTAGTAGCTCCTGAATAACGATAAAATCACACCTGATCTTGATGCAGTGAGGCTACTCCCTGTCTCTGTGGCTTTGCATACCTGACCAGTGACCATTTCTCCCAACTTCAGAGGTCACAAGATTGTGGAGCTGAGCCTAGGAAGTGTATATTGGCTTCAGGCCAAAAGCCAATTTCATGCCTGGAGCAAATCCCTGCCAGGCCAGGCAGACAGCCCTCAGCACTTGCTCTTTGTGGTGCTTCCTGACAGCTGGGGACAAACAGCAGTGGCAGTGTCCTGTCCCATGCTGATGGCACAGAGTATCCTTTCAAGCTACAGCAGCTGAGAGCTGTGATGCTGAGACCTCCAGGGCTTTGGCAAACCAGAATGGCAAGGGGAAGCAGCTGCTGACAAAAGGGGCCTGCTGTTCTCTTGGGGCTCTCATTTTGGGTTGTTGGTTGGGTTTTTTCGTTCCCTTGCTCCAGTGTGCTTCCTTTCCCTGTTCTGCCCTCCATCCCTTGCTCTTTCTTTCTTTTCAGGTTACAGCATCTCCTCCTTTCTGCAGATGTTGCACCCTGAGTGCAAGAATATCCCTGAGCCAAATCTGCTGCCTGGACAGTTCTCTCACGGGGCAGTGGGGGTGAAGGATGGGAAGGTGCAGTGGATCTCCATGGCCTTTGAATCGGTGAGCACGTGGCATCACCTGGTGACATTGCCATTCTGGTGACAGTTTCATCTTGTGACTTTTGGGGGTTTAGCTCTGCTCTTTCTGCACTGGCCACTTTCATTTGCAGCCATAATTTAGTGTTTATTAGTGTTTGATGCAGACAGATGCCTACACTCACAAGTTGGTAGAAGCAGCTGCTTACACCACAATTAGCTCAGGCAAAAAGCTGGTGGCAGATTTGCCCAAATGCCACTGCCAGTTCTGCCTGGTGCTGCCACTCGTGCTAGCTTGTTCTGCCCTTTCCCTTGCCATGCATACCCTGCCCAAAGAGTGATGTGTTTATCTTGTTACAGACAACCTACAAGGGGAAATCATCCTTCCAGACATATGCTGACTATCTGAAATGGGAGACATTCCTGCAGCAGCAACTCCGACTCTTCCCGGAGGGCTCTGCTCTCCGGCATGGTTTCCAGACCTGTGAGCACTGGAAACAAATTTTCATGGAGATAATAGGCAAGTGACTGCCGTGTTTTTTCTCCCTGGGGAACCCATGCTCTCTGATACATCTTCACAGCACACTCCGTCCCACATGGTGGGCATGGGTGATACCTGCAGTCCCTTGCCGTTGCTGTGCAAACTCCTAAAGCCTGTTCCCGTCCTAAGCAATGTGTATTGTCAAAATTAGGCAAAGCCCAAGGAAATAGGTAAGGGAAAGGACTCAGCCCTGCTGATGCTAGATTCAAGAAACCGATCACCTTCTTTCCGCTTTCATCCCCCCCTTCCCATCTTCCCCAGTGTGAGTCCCTGCCTGCCTTGTTGCCAGCAGGAACATGGTGCCTTTCTCATCCCAGCTGTCACCTTCCAGGATGCAAATCAGCTGGCTGTTTTCTTCCAGGAGTGCAGAGTGCCCTATATGGTCTTGTCCTCTCGCTGGTCATCTGTGTGGCTGCTGTGGCAGTGTTCACCACACACCTCCTCCTCCTGCTGCCAGTGCTGCTCAGCATCTTAGGTAAAAACACCAATTCCAATGTGTCAGGCTTTCACTTTTCCTGAAATTGTTGGATCTTGGCACTGCTGATTCTCTGGTGATTTGAACTGAATTGCCCATCTTCTGTGTAAACCCTTTTGGCTTTCCAGGAGCCAGTCCTGGAGAACAGACTGGCTAAGTGAACAGAAGAAGCTCTCAACAAACGCACAGTAACCTCACTGGGAAAGTAGATTTGTGTGTCTAATTCCCAGTGTGTTTTATCTACACAATCCCTTCTATTTGTTTAAATAAGGGTTTTAGCTACACAAATGCCATCCCTACCTGTTATGTATAATAATGTGATTAAGTCCCACATGCTCTGAATAACAATTGCACTACTGTCCAAGAACCTGCACCATGGTTGCTGTTTCCAAGCAGTGGGAGATGTTAAAAGCTGAGTATTTTAGCAGTTTTTTAGTATTTGAAGCAAATTTGTGAATAGTTTCCTCTCCCTGGCTGGTGATTTGATGATATTGTGGTCTAAGTGTGTTGCTAAACTTCTCAGTTTAAAAATCAAATCTATCATTTTGAAACCACTTAGTCTCCCACATACGACTCACAAACTAACAGTACTCTTGCCTTCCAAAAGTGTGCTCAGCCTTTGTGTAACTCCAGCAAGCAAAACAATAGGCTCACTTCCTTGTGGTGCTTGCGTGCACACACAGACACTTGTCTGGGCTTGGATTCCTTTAGCAAGAGCTAGTCTAGATTGGCATCAGTCTGTCAGTTTGCCTGATGTTTAACTAGGTGTTCCACTAGCCCCAGCAGGTCTGATCACCTTATGGAATGGTCTCTGTGCTAAGAGAAGGTGAGGGAAGTGTTTTTCTCTGTGGCAGGGGGAGTGTGTACAGGATTCAGGCTGGCTGGCACACAGACCTGCAGGGTATGATCCCAGATTCCCCAGGGACTGACCTGTATCAGTAGGCTTGGGCAGCAGTCCCGGAGTCCTTTACATTTGCCTAACAACACCTTCCTCACACAGGGGTTGTCTGCCTTGTGGTGACCATCATGTACTGGTCTGGCTGGGAAATGGGAGCTGTGGAAGCCATTTCCCTCTCCATCCTTGTTGGCTCCTCTGTTGATTACTGCGTGCACTTGGTGGAGGGCTATCTGCTGGCAGGGGAGAACCTGCCACTCCACCAGGCAGAGGTGAGCTCTGTTCTTCCTACAGCCTTGCATTCATTCCTCTTGTGCCCTCCCATGCCACTCAGCTGCGATGCAGGACACACGATAGGCAAGGGGGGATGTGTCCTGGCAGCCTCAGAGCATCCCTGGGGTGTGGTATTTGCTGCTTGTCCAGCTGACTGCTCAGACTGTGAGCTTGTGTACCTGAGTACAGTAAACTCAGATGAGGGTCCAGCCCACATGGTTGTCCCTTTCTTGTTGGCCACAGCTGTGTCCAAAGCAACCCCTTTTCATGTCCAAGTGAAGACAGTCTGTGCTGAAACAGCTCTATACTAATTCTGTAACCTCTGAAAATTGCTTTGCTGGACCTCCAGCTCATCTCTGGCCTTGTTAACATCTTTTGTCTCATTGGGAAGATGGAGACCACAAAAGCCTGGGATCTCTGTTGCCAGGTGTAGTGTCTGCCTGCAGTGCCTGTGTTGTGTAGGCCCAGCAATCAGTCTGATGTGGTGGAAAGGAGGCACAAAATCCAGCAGCTTTTGCCTCTGCTGGGTTTTAACCCTATGGCTCTTTGCTCAGTGTGCTCAGAGACTGCACAAACTGTCTGAGCTGCACTCAGGCAGCCTCTCTGTCCTGGACAGGGATTCTATGAGCTGAGCCACCCTCTCAAAGCCTAAAATATCAGTGTAGCCCCATGTGCCTGTTCCCCTAACACTGCTGTCCCTTCCACCAGGACCCCACAGCGTGCCGACAGTGGAGGACAATGGAAGCAGTCCGGCACGTGGGTGTGGCAATCGTCTCAAGTGCCGTCACCACCGTCATCGCCACCGTTCCGCTGTTCTTCTGCATCATTGCCCCCTTCGCTAAGTTTGGGAAGATCGTGGCCCTCAACACGGGAGTCTCCATCCTGTACACGTTAACCGTGAGCACGGCCCTGCTGAGCATCATGGCGCCTGGCACCTTCACCCGCAGCAGGACTTCGTGCCTCAAGGCCGTGCTGGGGGTGCTCCTGGCTGGCCTGCTGGGTCTCTGCATCTGCCTTGCCCTGCTGAAGAGCGGATTTAAGATCCCCCTCCCCAACGGGACAGCCCTGTAGACCCCAGGCCAAGAGCCACATGCTCTGTCCTCTTGCTCCCTTTCTTTTTTCTTTTCTTTTTAAAGAATATTTTTTGTAAGAAAAAAAAGAGGAAAAAAAAGTCCCTTTTTTCCAGAAGTTTTTCAGCTCCAGATGCACTTTATTTTCTAATGGGTTTTGCTCTAAACTTGTATTTATTTAGGGTAGTGATGGATGGATGACGGACAGTGAGGGCTGCCCAGGGAATACCTCAGCCCGTGAGTAGGAGAGGAGGAGGTTTCCTTCTCTCAGTTTTCTTTCCACTTTTCTTTTTTTTCTTTTCTTGTTCTTTTAATTTATTTTAAACAAACAGGGCTTTCTGGAACCACAAAGCTAAAAGGGGAGAATTTGGGAAGGCCATCTGATCCTTTCAAAAACCCTTCCCTCTGTCCTTCCTCTCCACTTGTCCAGGGTCGGCATTGCAGTGATGACTCTTGAGGTGATGTCCTACTTCCACACCAAGCCTGTGCTTCATTACTTGAGCCTTCAAGAACAGCAGTGAGCTGTTGGACAGGCCTGGGGAGCAGCGTTGTCTGGATCCCTTTGGCAGGCCCTGTACCCAAGCCAGACTAGCAGTGAACTTGCTGCACAGGAGCTCTTATGGGTGTCATTTTGGGATCCAAACCAGAGCTGTTGGGTGGCACCACCAGCAGTGACCTGCTTTCATCATTCAGGGAGGGCATTGGGACATGTGGCTTTCCCCTTCTTTCTGGAGGGACAGTGCACATTGTATTGGGAACTCATGTGTCTGTGAACAGCCATCAGGAAGCAGATGGTGCTCTCAGCAGCCTGCCCTCCTCTCCCTCATCTCAGTGGTGAGGTCGAGGCAGTTTCAGTGCCCAGTCCCCCATGGTCACCGCACCAGTCACTGCCTCTGCTCTTTCTGGTGGAGAGAAAACAGAGAGCCCTGAGGTCCCTGCAGAGCTCTTTGGTCATAATGGTCAGCTCTTAGCCTGCAGACAAGCTAACCCCTGGGGCTAGGTAGAGCCCAAACCTGGTGGTATGCACAGCATCCTCTGTGGCAGCTCAGAGACACCCTCCTGTGTGGAGACCTGAGGGCAGCAGAGCTGCAGCTGCTGTCTGCTCTGAGCAGATGGTTTATATTAAAGTAAAATGAAATCGCAAACCGGTGCCATTAACAAGTACATTTTAAGCATCACTGATTCTGTCATATTTTTTAAATTGAAATAGCTAAGTGTGCATTGATATACAGCACATCTGATCCTTGGCAGAAGGGGAGGGTCAGGCCCACTGGGAGATACATTAACCACTATTTACAAGGGTGCCAATAGAGTAATGTGGCCAGGAAGCAGCCTGACTCCATTTCTTTGCAGAGTCCATGTCCTGGTGACTTTGTGTTATCTGTCTGGATCAACCCCTCTTTTTAAGATTAAAATTCCAGGAAGCCCAACCCCATTGCCAGCCAAGTTGTGGGGCCTGTGCTGCTGGGAGACTGAGCTGCATCTACTTGGCTCAGTGCATCCCTGCTCTGATCCCTGCCAGTCTTACACCTTCACATTGTGTCATCCCCGTGAAACTGGATCAAATATTTGTTTCTAAAGTAGGTTCCCCAAGGTTCCCCAAGCCGGAGAGAGGAGTTCTTATTGTTTTCAGGAGGACTCCAGAGCAATCCTGCTGCAGTGAGGGTCATGAGAACACAAGTAGAGCAGACCTGGTTTCTCCTTGCTATACCATGGTGCAGCTGAGTTACCCCTTTCTGCAAAGTGTTAAATATTTCTTGGCACCTACCTCTAATCTGCACCAGCTCCTTCATAATGAACCCTGTGCCCATGAATAAATGGTTCTGGAAAGGATTTTTTACTATCCTTAAGCTGTGCTGCTTTGATGGCTGCTGTGCACAGTTCAGCCCCATCCTTGATCTGTAAGCCCTGCTGTTCCCTATGTCTGTGCTCCAGATTTAACTCTTGGTGGTGCCCTGAGCACTCCTAAGTAGCAGTGACTGGAGAGAGCAAGAGTGCTGATAATATACAGCCCCGTGGGACTTGTGTGGCTGTGCAGGTGCTGCAGAGGAGGGCAAGGTATCCCTAGTGCTGTGGCCAAGGATGCTCTGCCTGGCGGCTTGACTTGAACTTAGCAAACACTTCAAAGCTCTTTTGGGTGATTAAAGCTGATGGATATTTCCAGGTCACCAGACAAGAGAATAAGATGCTGAGGGTACCCTTAGAGGAAGATCTTCCTTCTGTAAGTATGAAGAAATCCTTAAAGACCTCTAAGAAAAGGCACAGGTGTGCTTTGAATCCTGCAAAGTTGAAAGCCTGTGTAAGCCCCTGGTATCCTATGTTTGTGCTCACTATAAAGATGCTACATCAACCCCCCACCTCCAGTGTGATTCTAGACATGCCATGCTGGGAACACTCATTCAGCTGCCGAGGGGAGGCAAAGATTAATTTCAAAGTAGAGGGAAACCTTTTATATCTCTCGGGTATGATCTGGCAGTGTCTGATCTGCAGACAAAAATAGCAAGAGTTCTTGGCACCTGACAGGCTCCATCCTGTTTTCTGGAGCAGGTAGGGAAAAGGACAAGCTATCATTTTCCCTCCTCCTCTCCAGCCAGCCCAGGTTCCATCAGTGCAGAAGGACTAGCTGGCACCAGCAGGAGCAGGGCATCACCTTGCCTTTCGTTGCCCAAAGTGATACTGGGAATGCAATGGCTGGAACGATTCAGAAGGAAGAGGGGAGACCAAGATAAGTGCAAATGATTCACAAAGGCATATTGAGGAGATTGTGCCCCTCCGGGAAGGAAACTGAGGCAAGGAGAGGAGGAGGAACTTACACCAGATGTAGCAGGATGGCAGAAGAGCCAGTAGAGGATCCTAGGTGATGTTTTATGCTGCAAGGACTCATTGAATGTTGTAACCTGAGACCCTGATTAAACACAGTCATGACACTTAGCTTAAGATCTACCTAGACATTTGTCCCATCACCACTTCACCCTGCACAGCTCTGTGGTCATGGTGGCTGGTGCTTTCTCCACATGCAGTGGAGCGAAAGAGACTTAAAGGTGGGGCTCAGCCTTCTACAAAACACTTACATCCTGATCTCCCCAAGCATCTGTGGAGACAACAACTGGGTAGCAGATATATACATCCATGTCCACGTAGGCAGTGTCATCCTTGTGATTACAGAATATTCGTGAAATTATAGAGATAAGAAAAGGGATGGCTTTATCTGAGCAAGTGTGGAGGTGGGGCTGACAGCCCTGCTGGGAATTGATGCTCCAAGGCAGATGCTTGTAGCAATAAAAAGCAAGGCATCACCTGTCTGGTACTGTTCCAGGAGCAGATGTTCACCTTAAACAATTCCTCCCATATCTCTGCCTATCTTCTTTCTCTGATGACTCCTCTGTTTCACAGGCCATCTCCTGGGCCCTGTTTTCTTGCTGAGCAAGGCTCAGCCTTCTCTATGGTACATGTTCATGCCTAAGGTGCTCACAGAGCCTGGACTGAAAGTGGTTGGAGAAATCTCAAGGAGAATTTCCTTAGGCAGAGGAAGCCAGGGAGTTAAACAGCTTCACACAAAGCTTTCAGTTTTGATGTTTCTAAACAGAACATGTCAGATCAGTCTTTCTTGGAAGAAAATGCTCTGATTTTCCATTTCAAAATGATCTTGGTGCAATTAAAACCATACACGAACTTTCAGCAATGAAATGTGCCTGTTAACTGCCCACAGCTTTATTTCTAGTAAATCCTGGTTTGAGGTTTAAGCTCTGAAAAGTTAGGTTAATGCTTCAGGAGGGGGTCATTCTGGAATCATGCAGTCTCCTACAAAACAGTGGGTCATGTACTGCCCTTCTGGTTCTCTCCCTGCCAGCACAGGGCAGTAGCAGAAGGACACTGCTCCTTCTGAGATTCCTGCACAGAGCTGGTGTGACTGCTTTTTGCCTTCAGTGGAGCTACTGAGTGAGTCCAGGGCTCCCCAGGGCTGTGGACACTCAGAGAAAAGAGTCCCCACTCACAACAGCCCTGTCCCAGCTTTGGAGCAGGGAGGAACAGAGTTGATGTGCTGTGCGGAGATCAGCATCAGAGGAAGGATGTTTCTTTACATCCTCACTCTGTTTATTTCTTTATGTTGTGGTGCCTCTTGAGGTGCTGGGTTTGGGCAACTGGAGCATCAGGTTTGGCCACTGACCTCAGCAATTGCCAAGGCTGCAGATTCTGAAAGGAATCATTGGCTGAGCTGGACTGTGTTTCTCAATTCCTGCTGGATCTGAAAATACACCAGAGCAAAGGCAGTCTGAGAAATATCCCCAAGGAGAAGGACATGTTGACACTTGGAGAGCTACTGGGACCATTGATACAGTAGTCTGGAGGCAATGGTCTCCAGAGACCCTGGCTTTGCCTCCACTGGAGCAAATTGGGATGTTGCTTTATGTCACGGTGTCTTTTAGCTTGTCCTGCACTGAATTTCTGTAGCAGAGCAGCCTGCCCTTCTGGAAGGTTATTTAAGGTTTTTTGTTTAACCCCATGACACAGATAAATCCTCCCATGCTGTCCACCAAGGAAGCTGTGCAGACTGATTTGCAGCCAGGCAGGACAAACTCAGTCTCTTGGTTACTTCTTCCAAAATCACTCCTCACCCCAGATAGCGTGTAAGCCATAGTTCACAGATATTTCAAAGGCTTTTGCTACCTACTCTGCCCTGGGTTAGTACCCGGGGTCCCAGAGCTAGACATCTTTCAGTGCCTGTCTCCATCCTGAGGACAGAGGTTTTTGGCTTTTTCCTCTCTGCTCCTCCTTTGGGCAGTTGCTGAAGGGAGGTGGGGGGCAGTGACCAGGACCAGAGGCAGAGCAACAATCAGATAAACAGAAAGGTTTGGAGGCAGAAGCAGAACAAATGGGAGGGAGGATGGTTCAAAATACAAGGGGAGAAGAGGTATGAGCAGAGGGAGGGAGGGCACTGCCATTCCACCACCTTGTGTGCAGACCTTAGAGTGTCAGTTCTCAGTGTTGTAGCACAATTCCCGATGTATGCGTGTCACTTTTGTAAGTTGTCTCCTACCCTCACTATTTTCAGTGTTCCTTGATTTTTGGAGACTGTTGTAAATAAAAAGATTTTGACATTCACATGTTTGGATCCCTCACTCATCACCACATTACTGTTCTTGTACACATACTGACAGCCAGAGTGGTGCTGACAGGATCTGTGTTGTGTAAGGAATGCAGTGGGGATGAGGCCACACAACCAGCTCCTAACTTGCACAGGATTGTCTGCTCCTACTGCTGAAATCGGGCCTCTTGAAGCCAACTTATCACATCTAGAAGAGCTGGCAATCTGGAAAAGGCAGTGCAGGAACCCACACGGGTCTGCAAGAGGAGCTGTGCGAGAGCTGTGGACCACAGAAGAGGCACAGGATGCCTGCCTTCTCAGGACTGTGGGACTGTCCAGCAGTGGTGGGTGCCCAGGGCTGCCAAACATGGGAATGAGGGCACAGGAACGGGGTAGGACAGCTACAGGCATGGACAGAGATGGGCAGGGTTTCCACAGCTCTTCAGAAAACAGCTGCTGAACTGAGGAAGGGTTTGGGACAGGGGAAGGGGCTCGGAGAAGGGATTACACGGGATGACAGCTGCTTGATATTCATTTCAAGCTCACAGAAGAGGATAGGAATTGTTTCCGTCTGGGGGAGCCTGTCCACAAGGGCTGCTGGCTCAGCCTGTGCCAATGCTGACAGTCCACACTCCAAAACCTGCTGCCCACCATTAGCAGAGCCCCATCTCTCCTTCCAGGTGAGTGAGTCTGGTGTGAAGTCTTCATCACACACAGGGAATTCCCCCATGTCTCCTGTCAGTCTCTGGCACAGTGAGGTCTCCAGTACCTCCACACCAGCATTTGAGGGCTCTGCCTGTGTTCCCTGTGCACCTTCTCCCACAAGCTCCTTCCCACCCCAAAACCACCCCCCAATTCTGGGGCTTTAAAAGGGAAAAGCCTCCTTCTCTTTGAAAAACTGTCAGATGCTGATGCTGTACCTGTGTCACCCGCCAGTCCCAGGGAGGCTTTTTGAGGAGCAGGAGAGGTAAGCTGGGCTCATTAGTGCCCCTTACTTCGAGGGGAAGCTGCTAAAGGGGCTGAAGTGGGTCCAGGGTAGGGGGCACCTTTCTATCTTTTCGTAAAGATGGGGGGGGGCTGCGTGTTCCCACCTTTTCATGAGCAGGCAGGTGGGTGCATGTGCTGCTGGTACCTCACAAGGCCACATATAAGGCATGGCTGAGAGAAGCCGGCTGCTTCCCACAGGACACGGCTTGGTGCCAGCCCGAAGAGTGGTTCCCTGTGTCAGGAAAATTAATCCACGAACACCAGAGGTTTATGTCCAAAAAGGAGACAGAGGAGTCCTGTTACTTTATTTGAATAAAGGGAGAGGCCATGGGGCATTCCCCTGGGGTCTCTCAAATTTTTGGAGGTCACAGCCTCCTTTTTATCCTAATTTCCCGGCCGCATTTCCCTCTCTCTTTCCCCATAGGCTGAGGTACTCGAGAGGTACAGACTTCCAGAACGCCTAATACCGAAGGTTCCCTTCTAATGTATACCCCCCCCCGCCCCAAATTTTTAGTTCTTATTGAATTTTACGATTTTCCCATTGTTTCTTTCGTTTCTCAATATCCAGTTTCATTTATCAGTAGAGCTACAGTCTGTTTGTAGAGGCAAATCGCTTTTCCATTCCTCAATCAGTGGAATCCTTCCCATTGTTTCCTCTTATCTCTCAGTGCTAATTCCATCTACCAGCAGACTCAGAGCTTGTTTGTAAAGACAAGCCTCTCATTCCTTTCACCTGTGTCAGGGTCTGTGCCCTCAGGACCATCCCTTGGCTCTCAGTGCCAGCCTGGGTCACTTTCTTGTCCCCTTCTCTCCCTTAGCACCGTTCTCTGTCCCTCCACTGCAGGTGGCTTAGCACAGAAATAGGGAGCTTTTAAACCTTATCCTTGCCTGACTCATCACGGTGATGGGAAAAAACCCCAATATTTTGGGGATTTTTATATTAGCTTTTACTCCTTGGTGTTTTTCTCCCCCGTGCTGTGCTCACCACTTCCCCCGCCCTCTCTGAGACAGTGCCTAGGGGCATTGCCCAACACTGAGTTTGGCCCCCGGCTGGTTCCTGAGAGCCCCACACGGCTCATTTTCCATTTCTGAGCAGCTCGGGAGCAGCCTTCCCCCTCTGAGGACTGACACAGAGGGCAGCCAAAGAGGATGACTCACCCTCTTCCCCAGTAATTTGTCACCCTGCAAGCGACACATCTTAGTGGCTCTTCTAAGAGCTCTGGCTGCTCCGTGGGGAGCTGTGCCTCTGGGATGCTCTTTTTTAATCCTCATGGCCGTTCATTCTGTTATTCTGTGCAACCCAACCCCGAGGATGGTGATGAGCAAAAGCCAGAGAGGCTGGGTGCCAGGCTTTGCTTCAGCCAGTGCAGGAGCTGAAGTGAGCCCAAAGCAATGGGAACTCAGAAGGTTTGTGGATCATGTTTTTGTAAGTGCTGACCCACGATGCCTATTTCTTGTTACCTTTTTTTTTCTCTCTCAAGTTAGAGCAAGTTTATTGAATGCAGTATGCAACAAGCAGTAGGCAGGGCCAGAAAGCCTTGTAGCAGCCTGATGGGTGTTTTGACATGGAGAAAAGCAGTGAAGGAGCTGAATAAGGCCTGAAGTGTCTTGAGCTGGGGTGAAAAAGATTGCCATAGATTTGGTTTCAAACCCAGATTTGAAGCAGAGAAGCTATTTTGCCAGGTGGGGTTGTCCATGGACTAATCTGACAGAGAAGGGCAGCCTTGGCCGGGCCAGAAGGCAGCAGCTAGCAAACAGCTTGTGGTGGGATGTGCAGGAGAGTGTAATAAATACAAATACAGAACATTTCTACTGCCTGCCTCAATCACAACCTATCTTGAACATCTGAGGTTCTGCTTGTGGAAATGGAAGTTGAGAGGCAACACCAAGGGGTGAATTTGGGCAGGAAGGAGGTATGGCTAGGTCCTGTGTGTGGACTAGCCAAGAAAAGGGGTATGTCTGAGAGGAAGGGTTGTAGTGCTCCTGCTTTGGGTAGCCCATCTGAGAGCATGTGGGCAGGGAGGATAGGTCATATCCTTTTCCAGTAGATGTGTCTACTGATGTAGACACTCCAGATGTGTCAGTCTTGGAGTCCCCAGGATGAGGGTGGGTGTGAGGACATCCAGTCGCTGAAGGGCTGAGCTGAAATATGGCACTGAGAGCGTTGTCTGGTTTTGGCAGGAAGGCAAGCAGCTTATGTTCTGTGTTAGGCTCATCTTAGGCTACAGGTGTGGGCACTGATGTCTCATTTTCTGACACAAAGGAGCTCTGCAGCCTCATTGGAGTGTGATGGCTGTTGAGTGATTAAGGATCTCCCATGTGAAATGACGTGATCTGAGATGATTTCTCTAAACAGAGAGTGAAGATACAGAAGGGGTGGGAGCCTTTACAACCTGGGGCAGGGCAGACTCGGGGTGGGTTTTTCAAACAGCTGAGCAGAGTTTTTTTTGTTAAACTTTAGTGACCTTTTCAGTTGAATCTCTTGGTGCTGAATGAGAATTACAAGGTGACTGCAAGGGAAGGTTACATGTGTGTGCTAGGGCTTTTAATCCTCTCTAGCTGGTAGTCTCTGCCCTGCTGAGTTTCCTAGGGCTGTGCTGTGTTGGACAGAAGCTTATGACGAGGCAATAAGGACTTGTGTGTTCTCTCTTGAACTCATTCCCAAACCCACTGGCTAGCTTGTGCAGGTTCCTGGGAGCCTTTCCTAAGGTGAATGGTCTGGGCTTCCCATGTGCTTTTTTGCAGACTAACAAGGGAAGTGATTAAGCAGCCGGTGCTTAAGCTAATTGTCCGCAGATGGTTATCTGAGGCTGGACCCAAGTTTGTTGTCTTAGTGCTGCCTATCAGAATGGTCCCGTGCAATGGGCAGCCGTGAGAGCTAGGGTATGGCCCTTGGTGGCATTCAAGAATGTGTTGAGTTTGCTGCCGTGGGTGGGGCTGCTCTGCTTCGCTTCACGGAGTTTGTGTTTGATGGACAAGATAGTTTTGTCACTAGAGAGTGAGCAGGGGAGGTTCATCGCCTTCAGTGCCACCCGGACTCCTGGTGGTCATTTCCTGAATGAGATGCAGCCCAAAGAATGCTGCCTGTGGGATTTTCTTTCCGGCTCTTTGTTTGGAGAGGGGGAAGTTTCTCATAAGAGAAATTCCTTCTTAAGCTGCCAGACTGCTCAAGGGAAGGTAGTGGAGATGTGCTGCTTTGGTCACGTTTGCTGCCTTTACCTGTTCTGTCTTTAGACTCAGCCTCTGTCCTCTGGCACTGAGATGCAGCACTGCCTGAAACAGTCTGGGAGTCTGACTGAACTCTGTGAAAGCTAGACCAGCTTTTTATTTTTCTTGCAAGTACTATTGAGCTAGATCTGGATAGTGCTCTCCCACTGTATACTCTTTGGGGGTGAACTGCTCCTGGTGACAGTTTTTAAGGTTGGCTGCAGAGGCTGGTGCCGGTTATTTTTTTTTATTTATTTTTTTATATTAACTCTTGCAGTTTTCCTGAAGGTTCTAGTTTGTCAGAGACATAGGTGTGAATAAACAACAGACCTGTCCCCTGTCCCCTATATTCACGTAACTCTTAAAGGAGCTGCTATAAGGGATCCAAAGGCTATTGTGAATGCCTGGAATGACACTGACCATAAATCATATCTTGCCAGTGCTTTGTATGTCTTTAAGCTTCATTTTTCCTGATGTAAAAATGGAAGTGACATCTGCGTCTAATGTGTCAGGCTGTGACCCCAGTGAAATCTGCTGATGGATGCTGCCAGAAGGCCCTCATGCATTATCTAAGGCTGCTCTACCCTTGCTCAGCTGGCTGTTGTGCAGGCACCTTCACCATGTCCCAGGGCTCTTTTCACTAGCTGGGAATATGGAAACACTGCTTTTTCCTTGGGGTCTGGCTTACACTGGCCACAGTGGAGTTTATGTGGGGAGAGGAAGCATGCTCTCAACTGCCCCATTGTGTGTTTAGGCAGCTACTGTGGTGACAGATCTCGCCCTCCAGTATGCAGTTATCATCTTCCAGCTGCTGTTAGTGGCTCAGGTTTGCTGGGCCTTTGCTGCTCTGGAGGTTTAGGGCTGAGCAGTCTGTGCAGCTGGTAATAACCCTGAGAGAAGAGCGTGGCTTAGCACTGGAAAGCACAGAGGGAACCAGATCAGAGACCCCCAGCTAAGCATTAATTTTGTCCTCCACAGGTTATCATTGTGTGCTACTGGAGAAGTCTGCTAGTGCTCTCCCAGAAAATTTTCTCTCTGCTGTCTGTTTTGCTGAGGCCATTTCTAATAAAGCTAACTACAGAAAATCAGATTCAGCTTGCTCCCAAAGCACGGAGACAAGTAAGTTTTTTCCTCCAGCACTGCTACTCTGAGCCCATTCCTCCAAGCTGAGAAACCTGCCTTACCTACCTGACTCTGATAACAAACTCTATCTGCTCATGTGGCAGCTGGATTTTGGAGACACTCTGGGATAGTAACTGTGCTGTGGCAGCTCCCAGCAGGGTTAACTGAGTGTGGAGGCACATGTGGGACAGAGCTGGGATGGCTTGGCAGGCAGAGCCATGCTCCCTGTGCTGTGTTTTAAGGGCATCAGTGGTTGCAGCACTGGCTGGGAGCTGCTCCAGGAACCTGGCCTGGGAAGGCTGGTGGTGACCAGCTGCTAACCTCGTGTGCACTTGCAGCCTGCTGTCCCATTTATTAGCAGTTAAATCATGCTGTCTCTGATCCAAATGGAGTGTTTACAGCATTGACACGAACAGCTGTCCCAGTCAGCCAGATCATAACAAATGGGAGATGTGGCTGGAGTGTTATTTTGCTGCAAGGGGGCAATACATCTTATTACTAAACAGTGAAGGTCGTGATGGATGGTGACAAGTCAGAGACATTCACAGGGCTGTCTTGCTTGATGATGGCACTGAAAAATAAACATAAAACCAAAGATGTTTCCAGGGAGCTAGGCAAGGCCTTGCATTGTACCTGGGAAAAGACAACACCGAGGTTCTCTGGTGTCTTATCTGCAACAGCTTTTGCATCAGGCTATTGGTTATGCTACGTCCTCTCCAGGAAGGATGTGTTAGCTGGGAAAGAAAATTTGGGGAAGAGAGAGGAGGAGTTGCTGGCCAAAAGCTTCTTCTTCCCTGGGAACACTGCAGAGGTGTTGTCCTGGGTAATGTTGTCTGATTATAAGATGGTGTGGGCCGAACTGTGCTGTTTTGATCCAGCCTGAAGCAGGGCTGTGTTACTGTGGGATCTTACAGCTCAAATTCAGGGCGAGGGGGGACTGGGAACAAGGTACTACAGGAGGCGGTGGAGGAAAACTATGATTTCTGTGGGGACAAGGTCCTCCTGAGGGCCAGGCAGATAATCCTGCTGCTTCAAGTGACTTGCACGGAGGACTGTAAGCCACAGCCTCTCTGAGCAGAAAGCTAGAGCAAATGAAAGGCTTGTTTAATGCCAGCACAAAATTGGAGGAAACATGTTTGATGGAAAGGAGGTGAGTTAGTCTGATCAGCCACCTCTGCATCTGTACAGCTGCAGCAGCAAAGCTCAACCCTGTGCAGGTGTGTTACTTACAGCTCAGTTACTGCTGAGACACCGATGGGTTCTTGGATCCAGCTCTGGAGGAGCTGCAGACGGAGGAGTGTGGTCTGGCTAATGATGGTGTGTGACTCACTGATCTCTCCAGTACCTTCACCCACGCACCCTTCCCCTCCTGTTTCCAAGAGCAGACAGTACAAGGACTGCTGGATTTTCTTATCGGCTCTCACCCGCCCTAAGGGTGTTTTCTTTTAAATGGGAACTTGGACATCATCAGAAGAGGTGGTGCTGTGATTTCACACCAGAATAAATACATTCAGAGCACAAGTAGGACGTGCAGAACAGCCCCATACCAACCAGCGTCTCCTCTCTTTGGGCAGTTGTGGCAGAGGGAGCCTGGCAGCAGTGAGGGCTGGTGTGGGTATGCAAGTGGCCTGGGCAGTGTTGGGAAAACAATTAAAGCTCGTTTACACTATTAGCATATCAGCAGGCAAGAATTTTTCCAGCTGGATTGGTTTCACTAAAGGATTGGGCAGTAGGGCCAGTATTCATCTGGCAGCTTTTCTTTGAGCACTCTTGCATTCATCATCTGCCCTGCCCGTGCATGGCAGGGATCTGCTGGGGGAGAGCAGCAGAGGGGCTTGGCTATCCCTGCAGAAAGGTGTTCCAGTGTTGCACTCTGCAGCAGAAGCTGTGGCAATGAATGGAGGAGGGATGAGCTCTCGATTGGAAGCTGTGAAAGCAAACAACAAAGCAGCTCTGTTTTGGTGTATTTGTGGAGTATATGAAGGACAGGGAAGCTTTTAAAAATCCCAGCCGTCTTTTTCTCCCAACACATTCTCCTGGCTACATATTTATATTTAGTATCTATTTAGCAGAGAGGAGGGGAGGGCTGTCTGGGAAGGGCGTTTGTTGAGAGAGGATGGGTTTGTAATCCAGACAGATTCAGACTAACTTAAATAGAGCATTAAGGGAAGAGGGAAGCTTTGAGATTGCAGCTTTCTATTTTGGCAAAAAAGAGAGGAGCTTTCTGTGCACGCCAGCTGCTGCTGGAGTGCAGGGGTGGTTGGTCCCTGTGCAGAGAAGCTTTCATTTATGTGCACACAAGCACTCCTGAGGGCATGTGTGTAGGTTGGGGGAATTTTTGGATCAAGTCTTAAAAAGGTCAGGAAGAGAGGGAGTGGAGCTGGCTAAGCATGCCTTGTGTGTGTGCACCATGGTGGAACAAGCAGTAATGTTGCCAGCTTTGGGGCTCACTTGCCTTTCTCCAGACACAGCTGAAAGCAGACTGGCCCAATGACCTGCAAGTCATTGCAGGACATATCCAGGAAAGATCTCACGGCTTTGTCTTTCTTCCCAGGTGGAAACTGGGGCTTTGAAGCACTGCTGAGCAGTGCCTCTCCATGCTGCCTGGCTGTCTTCCAGGCTGGCTCTGCTGAGCTCCCATTACCTTGCTCCTGTACTGTCTTTTCCTTTAAAATCATACTGAAATTGGAAAGCCCAGTGCCGAAAGATTTGCTGAACATCAGACAGTAGCTGAAATCATTATACTCCTTTTTTTTTCTTCTTGTCAAGGTCATGGTGCATCTGGACATTTTATTTCTGACTGTTGAGTAATGATGAGTACTGGGACCAAGAAACTCATCTGCACTAGATCTGTGCCTAGGGACTGTCTGGGTGCAGGCTGCAGGTTCCTCAGGTGCATTTGTTTTTTGGGTCAGTCAAACCCTGATTTCTTTGCATTTGTGTTTTTGTCGGTAAATATTGATATTTGAAAATTGCAGTCATGTTGCCTGGTTACCATGAAGTAGAGAAATCACATGGACTTGACTTCTGTGGGTGGCTGTGGATGGTGTGTGAGCAATTCCCAAGCAGCTATCTGGGGTAGGAGGGAAATTCAGGACTGGTGATACGGCATGAGACATCAAGAATGCATCTCCAGCAGGAGTGAGAGACTGAAATAGGAGTTAGGTGATGAGATACTGAACTTCTGTGAACCTGTGTACATGATATTACAAGAAAATAATCTGAAGAAGTCTCTGCACTCCTGTACTAGTAGTAGATAGGAAAAGTTGGTCTCTAATACCTCCATATCAGCAAAGAAATCACAATGTGGTCCCAGGGCACAGACTTTGACGATCATTTCCTGCAAATGCTTTGGCCAGTGAGTCTGTCGCTCAAATATTTGCTGAGAGATGAGTTCTTAGCTCAGTCTGTGCCTGGCTGAGTCCTTGCCAAGGAGGGATGAGGATGATGGAGGAGGTGACCTGGGCTGGTGTTGGTTTCTGCACTCAGAGGAATTTTGCTTCTGAAAAATGCAAATGTGGTTGGAACCAATTTTGTTCAAGAACGTGAACAGACACTCAAAGGACCTTTTTTTCAATCTCCCTGTGACTTCTTCCCTAATTGCTAAGATGAATGCATAAACCCTTACACTGAAGTGTTCACGAGAGTCGGTTTACTCATTTTACTCTTTTTCTTGGCATAAAAGTTGTCTTATTAAGCAGGTTTTAATGTTTGCTCACCAAGAGACATGGATTATAAAGCTTTAGAAATAACTTGCATCTGGAAAAGCCAATTAATAAAACAAAAATTCTGATGTCATATTCTCATAAATTAACAGTTTATAGATAATTTACGGTGCTCATGTCATTAGACAAATGGACTTTAAATTGATTTCAAATTAGTGGATTAATGATTTCCCACAGGTACCTTTTCAGGGGGCAGCATATGAAGGGTGTTTTTTCAGCAAAAGGGTAGGTGTGCAGGAGTACACTTGTATCTCTGTAATTGATGCAGTAATTGGAGTGATGGTCACATTCAAGTGCAGTATTGATCTGAAAAAAAAGTGCTGACTGTCTCTGTCACTGTAGCAAAGTGGGGGTAGGAAAGGCTCTGGGAAAGACTGCAGTCTTTGCATATTTCTTGAATCGTAACTTCCTTTTGATACACATTAACTCCTGGTGCAACATTAAGGTCGAAGATTGATTTGGTCTTGTTAAATAGCCTTGGAGTTCATAGTACTTAAAAAAAATAGTCATCTGAGTTCTTGTTATAGTTGTAAGAGAGGAATGTGTCCCCAAATCAATTAAAACTGGGGTGATGATTGTGTGGAGTCTGAGACCAACCCGAGGGGGAGGTGAAGTGGTCTTGCTGCTGCTGTGAGAGCCCAGAAGGCAGTCTCCAGTCTCTTGCCACCATTCTGATGTCAGCTGTCTCTGTGATTTTTTACTCTTTGTGTTTCTTTTTCTGTCATTTCACTGTGCCTGCAAATGTTGTGAATACTTTAAGGGACAGCCTGACTGGCTTGTGTGTGCTGGCACGGGGAGTGCAGCTTGGAGCCCTGAGGTACCAGCAGAAGGTCAGTGATCGATAGCTCAGCTTGGTCAGTGGTCAGTTGCCAGGAGGTCCAGACTGGTATCACACTGGAGCAGCTCCACTGCCTTGGTTAGCATTTCCATTGCCTTCCATAGCTGGCATTAATAACTCGACGATCTGGGCTTTTTGTGTCACATCACCCTAATGCATGAGGTATAAGAAATGCTATTGAATTTCTCCTCTGGGAGGTGAGGAGCTATTGTCCTACCCCAGGCTGAGTAACTGCAGCTGGGAGCGAGGGAGAGATGCCCAGCCAAGGTCATGGGAGGGACAAAGGGGTTTCCCTCCCATGGCTGTGGTGCAGCTTTCCACCAGCCCCACGTGGCTCAGGTGTGTTTGGAGGTGTGATGCTGTGGAGGCAGGGTAGGGCTGTGCAGAGAATACTGTCCAAACTGGCACCACCCTGAGCAATGCCCCAGGTGTTGTTCCTCGGTGCCACAGATGGGCAGGCTGAGTGCCCGGAGGATTATGTTTTGAGTGTGAGAGACAATAACTTGTGAATTAAAAGGCCATGGAAGTGGAATTTGTTGGCAGCAGTTGTGGAGTGCAGTCTCCAGTCTGTGGCTGGCTGTTTATAAGAGCTATTGCTTCCAAGCTTTGCAAAATTAACCTCCTACTTGCATTAAAAATTTATTTTGGATGTAAAGATCAGAGTATTGAAACTTTGTGAGAATATCTCCCTCCCTGCACCGTACACACGTCATTTAGATGTACCTTTCCTGTGAATGCCAGCTTATGATTCAAATCATTCAACATAAAGCTATAATTACCTTCTATCAGTGCTCTTTAGGAAGTGGAAATGTGCCCTTAAATAGTGGGTGATCCCTGTAAAGATGAAATTTATACCAATTGAGAAGTTATTGCATCCCTTAGCCTCACCTGTGCTTCCAGAGTTGTTGAAAAGAACCTAGAGAGAGAGATTTAGGGGAAAGCATCTTTTCACAAGATGTTATTTTGGATTGAAGGACACTGAAATTGTCATTTATTGCACAGAGCTACCTGTGTCAGTACACAACTCAGTTCATAATTATAGCCTTTCATCTTATGAACATATATAAGAGTTTACGTGAATTTTATCCAAACATTTTTAAATAAATTAGGTGTTCTCCTTGTATCTGCTGTGCCCTGGGGCTAAGAAACACTCTGCACTTGTTTTTTGTGTAAATTAGACCTTGAAGATGCACATAAATCTGTAGACATGCTTCTACCATTTAAAAATGATGCCTTAAGATGCATACAATGAAGGTAATAAGGATTTGAATCTCCATCTCTGTGGAACGCACTTTATTTTGTTTATATTTTCCGGGGAAGCAGATATAGCAGCACATCTCACGACGAGTTGGGGAAGACAAGGTGGAATGAGAGGTGGGAAACATATGGGGCAGTGGGCTGATGGTGATAGTGGACAGTGGGCACAGGTGATAATGCTACCAGTGTGTGCCCTGTACCCCTGTCATGGTGGTGGTAGTTCTCTCCTATGAAGAACAACAGCCTCTCATTTTTCCAGCAATCCCCAAAAGCCAGCAGTGTGCCTTGTTCAGGCTCCTTCACAGCAATGCAATCACCATTGCATAAAAGACACGGCTGCCCATGCTTTAACAGCATTGCAAATTACACTCATAAATTCAGAGTGCAGCTAATTGTTGTTTTATGGAGTAGATGTTTTCCTGGGGAAAGAAAAAAAATTAATCTGTAAACACTCAGATGCCCTGCTGAGCAGAGGGCTGTTTATCTTGGGTGAGGAATAGCCTTCCAGAGCGATGTACGGTGGATCAGACTTTTCAAGGGCACTCACATTCCCCTGATGTTGTTCTGGGCAAGTGTGATCTGTGAGAGGTTTTTTTTTTAATGTGGGGTTTCACCTGCTGCTACAGTAATATGCGTTGTGATTACAGTGTTATTACTTTTTCTGGAGACTCATCTGGCCTGGCTGAGATCAGGGCTCCCCTGTGCCGCCCACTGCCCTTGAGAAGGGGAAGGATGCAGTTGGTTTGAAGGATTACACTCTAAGTGGATGTGACTGGCAGGGGACAGAGGTATCCAGCACGGCAAGTGAGATGCTGGGCAGACTCTGCTTTGTTTACCAAGATACTGTTGTGTGGCATTTGTCACCATTAGGAGGTGCCATGAGTAGGTTTCTGCTCTTCATCTATCTTGAGCCTGTCCTGAGGATTGATGGGAGGGCCAGAAATGAGCTGCTCTGGAGACTTGGCCCAGAGCCCTGATCTTCAGTGGCCTCATCCTGCATATGGGGAAATCTGTGGTGAAGCAGCTCCCCCCCTCCCCCCCATTTCCTTGGGAGTTGTCCAGGCTTCCACCACTGGAATGACCCAAGTTAGGTTTCAGCTCCCCACATGCAGACCCTAACACTTGTAGGTCAGCCAAAACCTGCCAGTTCCTGTGGTGACAGTCCCACTCTCAGATACTGCTCCCCTGTCCTGCCAATACCATGCTCTGCGTGCAAATGTAGCCTTTTAAAAAGGCCACTTTGCTGAGCCCTTCTCTCTATTCCTAATGGGATCTTCTATACTCAATTGTCTTCATCTGTGGAAATGTTATGAGGGTGAGTTTTCAGCCCTTTTTTCTTAGCGCAGTTTATTGTATTTTAATTTTGGTTTCAGTGTGTACTGACTTGGCAGGATATGTGATTTGTCAGGAGGCAGAGAGTGGGAGGCTTTATAAATAAAAAATCTGCATCTGTTCCGTCTCTCTTCACAACCAGGGGCTGATCTTTGCTGCACCAGGACAAACCTGGAAAGCTTTTCACTAAAATTTAGGGTAGCAACAGCAATATGTGTAGCAGAGATGAGAATCTGCGTGCATGTAAATTGTCAAGGCTGTGGCTCTTGGGGCTCTAAAGAGCCAATGTATGTGTATTTTAATAACTGTAGCCTTTACAGCAAGCACAGTTTCTGCTGAATGTGCAGAATGTAAACCTGCAATGTAATAGCTGGGAAGGTTGTTTGTGGCATATCTTGATAAACTGTTTGGACTGGGCTTTGCTTTGCTCCAGGAGGCTGTAAGGAGACTTCAGAAGATAATGATGTGCTAATGTAGAATTCAGAAAATAACAGCTTTTTAAAGGTCTTGTTTGCTGCGGTAAGAGATCTCTAAAAACAACACTTTTCACTGGTTAGACCTACATAAGAGAATGTCCTTACGCTGAATGGGGACACTGTAATTACAAGTAATAACTGTGCTTTGAGGTTTGCAAATGCTCTTTATAATCGAAATGCTTTTGTCCCTTCCTTGTAGCGCTGAGGTGAAGCATGCATGGACAGGGAAGTTTTCCCTTGCAGTGCATGGAGACAGCTCTGGGAGCTGTACTGAAAGTGCTGTCTTTTGCCCAAGTCCAGCTCCAGAAAAGGACTTGGATTCTGTGAGGAGCTTTGGTGTAACTGCCAAGGTTGGCATATGTCTAGTGCTCAGTGAATGTTGCTGTACAGGCTGTCTAAAATCTGATATGGTGCCAAGTGGGGCCTAGTGGGAATCAGACCCTTAAGCACATAATCTGCTTTATCAGGCTCTGTCACCAGGGGGACTCCTATTGTAATGCTACTTGTTTAAAGGGGAAAAGTGAGCACGAGCATTTTGAATGCGAGGGTTGAGCCAGGCTTTCGTGTAAACAATGTGCCTTTCCCCTTCAGTGTGTGGAGGCTTGTATGGAGTGCCCACTTGGCTGACAGCCCTGGAAGAACTGATGGTGGGGAGATCTCCCCAGGAGGTGCAGTGCTGTCTCGCTGCTGCTGCTGGAGTCTGATCCAGCTTCAGGAGAAGCAGGAGCAAAGAGGGATGAGAACAACAGTGAAGCATGGGGGTGCTTTCCTAGGGCAGGCTTGGCTCTGATGCTGGAGGACCTGGGGCCTGACCTCCTCTCAGAGGAGCTGAACTGGACCACCTCAGTTATGCTGCTGAATCAAGGGTTGCTCTGCCACGGGATGAAGGAGGCAGAGGCTTCAACCGGTGCTATGCTGTGATTGCCAGGCTAGAGCATGTGTTAGTGTGAAAATTGTAATGCTGGCTCTTGGCAGTCAGTCAGAATGACCTGAAGGGGAGAAAGATCTTCATCCACTCCAATGCCAACCATTATTTAAAGGAGTCAGTGTCTCGGTTTAGATACAAATTTAGGAGAAAAAGCAGCTCTGGAATGAGTGTTTTCTCTAAAATGAAGGGCTTCAGTAATCTCCCCTTTTCTGACAATGAGAGAAATGAACACCAGTGGGTGAAAGTGAAAAAAACCCCCGTTTATTAACAAATCAAGGTGCCCGCAAGGCATAGAAAAAGACTGGAAAAATGCTATATATTGAACTTCCAGAACCTTACACACACACACACACCCCCCCCCCCCCCCCACACACACACCAAACACCACAAAAAAACATCCAAANCCCCCCCCCCCCCCCCAACATCCATACCCATAGCAGAACAAAAAATCCTCGAAATGCCGGGGGAAGAGACAAAGACCGACCGACAGAGTGGCAAAAAGGGGGGGCCAAATGGCAGCAGGCCCCTTTGGCTCAGGGAAGGAAAAAAACCAGGAGTTACCGCAGCAGCTCGAACAAAACAGACGGGAACCTGCTGAACCTCTGGGGCTGGTCTCCTCGTCACAGCAGATGAAGCTGGTGGATTTTGGTGTCCTTTCTCTTGTTGGTTCAGCTTTTCCGAGGTCTCGGGCTGGCTGCAGCGGCTCCTGCCGGTTCCCCACAGATCGAGTGCCTCGGCGGCCGCCTGCAGAGAACAGGCCGAACACTTCAAGAGTAAACAAAACAGAAGCCGCTGAAAGGATTGCCGGCGCAGCCTCCAGGCCAGGGGGAGGGAAAAAAAAGGAATCTTCTTGATTAAGCTAGCAAAAAACGAATCTAGCGAAAGCAAGAATTTAACGTCGGATGCGCGCTGCAGGCAGCGTGCTACGGAGAGAGTCTCGGAACAAGGCCCGGGCTCCGCGCCCTTTCCCCTCATTCACCTTAAAGCTCCAGCAGCCATTTCTGGGCATAAAGACGATGATTCGGGAATAGGGGATCATCATAAAATCGCCCCAAGCCAGTCAGTATTTATTCCTGGTCTTATGTGAGCTTACTCTGTCACTGTGAATATGCTCAGCTAAGTTTGCGTGTAGTCCCTCTTGCTGCTGTATTGGGGCTCCTCGCACTTCCCCTGCTGAACCTCTGCAGCTGAAATATCAGCTGTAACCTATTTAGATTTCTTGGCAAAAGTTTTCAAGTAGAGCATCAGGCTTTGCGGGCAGTGTGTGGGTGACTGTGAGCACAGCCAGCAAGGTGTTCAAATTCAAGTAGGTTGAAAGTGGGAAAGAGAGTTCCACAGGAAATACTGAGGCGTGTGTTTTAAGTGCATTTGTTCCAAATAGAAGCCATATCATAATTTATTTTCTTTGCAACTCAGGTTTTCTAGAACTGAACCTAAAACATAAATCCCTTCCACCCTGCAAATAATTACCCAAACCTTCACTTAAATAAAATAATTACTTTTAGTTAGCATTTCAGCCCTGTTGCCCTCAACAACTAGCATGAATGTGAGTCAATCATTGTAAAATCAAACGCAGTGCTGCGACCTTGGTAATCATGCAGCCAACCTTTCCACTGCCATTCCAGAGCCATGTTACATACCCTCAGGCACATGGTTTGGGTGCTTTCTGAGCAGGACCTCAATGTACAATCCCCGGTGAAGTTTATCTGTAGGAACAAAAGAGTCTGTTTCCATCCCCTGCCACTGCAGTTGCTGTGTATGAGTGTTACAGTGGTGCTGGGGGGAGGAAGTAGGGGGCATGTGTGATCACAGAATTGAATTCATTCTGTGTATCTGTGTGGCAAGTGTCATTTTCTTTGCACAAAAGAGAAAGTTCAAGAAATAAGAGGTTTAACTGAAGTAATCAATACAAAAGAAATGCCTCAGATTGTACCACTGTAAACAAATTAAGCTGTATGTCTCTCTAAACAACCGATAGCTCGAAGGCAAGTAAATAAGAACCATTCATGATGTGACATTTCTTTAAGGGGAACTAATGTTTTGATTTACCTTCACTAAGGCACAGAACTTGCTCCAGCATGTTTGTGTGAGCACGGAGCACTGGCTCCAGGGAAAGGGGACTTTGCTGGAGCTGGCTGGTGAGGAGGCTCCGTGAAAATTTCTGCAGAGCTGGCACTGCTTCTGCCTAGCTCCCTCCACCTCTGTGCATCCTTCCTGGGACCTCTCAGGGTTTGGCAGGTTCCTGTGGATGCTGTGGCATTGCACACAACTTGAAGAGCACAGCTGCATTGCCTTTATTTAGAGCCTGTGTGCAGAGAGGAGCAGCTGTGGCTGTAGCTGAACATTGGCACAAAGATGTGATGTGCCCAGTCGCATGGTGGGAGTCAGGCAGAGATATGCACAGGAAACGGAGGGCTGCAAAACGTGTGCTGGGAGCCCCCAGCTTGGTGTCATCCATGGCAGCACTCTGGTCACCTCATGGAAAAAGGTTTTGGCTGAGTATCTGGGAAGGCAGACATGGACAGGATTGTCAGGGCAGTGTCTGTCTGCTCCATGAGCAGGGACTGGGAAGTGCAGGGAGCTGAAAACCCAAGTGCCTCTTTGACATTTCCTTGTCCCTCCTCAGGCACTGAAAGTGCTGGTTTATGGCTGTGAACGGCAGGAAGCACGGGAACCATTTCTCCTTTGATGTTTAAACTACAGGCAACAGTTCCAATTAAATTTCTCCCTTTTTGAAAGTAGATGTTGGTTCAGGTGTATTAGCCTCTTTATTACGGTTGTTATCTGTCATTGAGGCTGGGCTAGCGATGCACAATTTGCTGACATTTTGGCAGAAAGACTTCAGAAAGCACTGTCTGCTCTTAACCTTTGGGAATGTGTGAGACTGCTGTTGGGCATCTTGCCAAAGCCATGGCCATCTTAAAAGCTCTATGAAGGATCTGCAACCCTAGAAAATTCAGCACATTGTGGAAATCCCAGGGCATCTCTGCCTACTCCTTGGCTATGGCCTGTATGCTCTCTGTCCAGGTAGAAGATGGTGGGGCCTCTGGGAAGGATGCACAGGGAAACCCCAGACTCACCCCTGGAATTGCCTCCCAGAAAGGTAGAGATAGAGCTGAGCCCAAATATTTCCTAATGGTTTAGCTTTTAATCTGTTTCATTCTGCTGGCTAGATAAAGGTTTTCTCATCTCAAGGAGAGATGTTCTTTGTCAGGGTTCTTAATACCTAAGGCTGTGTGGATAAAACTACAGACCTGGAAAGACAGGCAAGAAGGAGGATGTGGATAGTCAGGGAGAGAGGAGGATACTGAATAAGAGGGGAGGGGGAGAGAGGTTAGGAGAGGATAAGTTGTGTCACATTTTTCATTTGTATTACTTGTCCTATTCTTCCAAGATGTTGGGAATTGGAACAGAGTCAGCAGAAATTTGGTCTCTCAGCAGAAGCATCACGAGATAGTGTACAGGAATTTAGCCATAAGATGGCTTTATTATTATTTTATTTTACAGTGCACTGTGGCTAGGATTTAGCTTGGAATAGCTTTTCTGAGACACCTGCAAGGCAACAGTCGTAGCATTACCCAGAGTGTGCAGGAGCTGCACCGGGATCAGCTGTATGGCTGTTTCAGGCTTTACAAGTATATTGCAGGGATTTTGCTTTGTGAAGAGCTGTGTAGTTAAATCCTCTTCATCTGTTTTATGACTGCTGCTGCTCATGTAAGTTACTTTCTCTTCTGATAGCTCTGGTCCTTGTGTTACAGGAAGGGAATGCCCATAGCTTCACTGGGTGCTGAGGGCTAAGGCAGCTGCCTTTTCTGGTTATTCTGAAGGCATTTGGCTTGCAAGATGAAATGGGCTAGGCAGCCTCTTACCAGAGTTCCAACAGCAGTGGGAGTGGTCTGGATCTGAACTGGGAGAGAGCTGATCTCCCGTTCCTGGCAGGTCCAGGGGCTGTGTGCTAGGTGGGAATGTGGGAAGATACCTTTTGAGGCTCCTCAGTCAATGCTCACTCCTTACTGATCCAAGGTGAAGGGCAGTTGAGAGCAGCACTGCTCCCCAGTAACTGTCTTAGCAGGGCACACGTGGGACTGTGTGACCTCCAGCAGGAGAGGTTTGGAGCTTGAGATGTGTAGCAAGAATTAAATGCAATTTATGAGGGCATAGATTTAAATGAATCGGTTCATTTATAAAATCAACTTCTTCAGGCTACTTAGCTTTTTGATGTCTCACCAGTATTTAATTGTCTTAACTTGGTCTTAAAAGAATGATTAGGTTTTATATCTCTGTAGATCTTTATTTCCCAGCTCTCAATCTATTGGCCTGTGGCAACACTTCTGCTTAGCTTTGATTTGTAGGGGGGGAAAAGTTATTAGACCAGCAAGTTTGTTCTGCATTAGTAAAGGGAGCAGTTCTTAACCAAATCATTTATGTTTTGTGATGTAGGTTAAGCAGAACTATGGCAATACTTACCACACTGGATGCACTGGATGTTATCTTGATGTGTTAATTATTCTCCTTTCCCATCTTGGAATAACCTCTGTCCCTCAATATTGCATATCTGAGTCAGAGGAAAAAAGCCTTTTTCAAGCCCACCTGTGCAATGAACTTTTGAGCCAAAGCTGATGACAGGAGGGTGAAGTGAGGCAGGAGGATAAAATATTTTAAGTTTCAGAATTTGTGTTTTTCTGAAATGCTTAAGTATGTTTTAAAACAAAGTCTTTATTTTTGTTCTGTTTGATACAAACCAAGATTTTCTGGACTTGAACCAAGATGAAATTTCACTTTTCACATCTTTCTTGGTCAATTACTAAAGTTAAAGAAAACAAAGAAATGAACTCACTAATCAAGTCCTTCCCCAGGCTGCCAAGGTTTTGGCTGAGAGAGATTGGCCCCATATCCTTGGGGATTCTGCTTTTTAGAGAAGAGGGTGGCCAGCAGCAGATTGAGGAAGGCATCTTGGCACACCAATGAATTTAGCTCGAAATAACAGCTGGGGTCAGTGACAGCTCTGTCTGTAGCTGATAAGTAAAAGACCAAGCTCAGAACTGCAGGTCAAGAAACAGCAGCTGTCATTACCATAGAAGCCCTGATAACATAATCCTTTATTAATATCAATATAATACCAGCAGCTGAGGGCAGGGGAGGGAGGAGAAAGCTGGGAAACCTGGCCCTGCATTTGGTGTGGATTGACATGAGAGAGGACAGTGTGTGCCCAGGTGGCTGAGGCACAGTACAGGTGAAGGTGGGTCTCTCTGAGCACAGGAGGTGGCTTTACTAGGAAGGATGCATGCCTCAATGATTTTTTAAATTGCCGTTTGCTTTAACTTTCTCTCACTGATGCCTTTTCTTTGTCTTAAAATCAAGAGCCAAACATGGTTAGAAGGGAAAAAGGGATTTTACCTTGGTATTTATTTTAAGGATCCTTGGTGCACTCCGTCCAGGTGGAGCACGCTGGAATGTACATCCAAATCACACCGAAATGCACCCCCGTGGGCACCCCCGAAATGCACACCCACAATGGTTTGGATATAAAATTATAGGCTTTACCAATTAGCATATCTAGCAAAGATTCCCCAATGAGAGGCTGAGCGAACTCCCCTCTCTGAGGAACTTTCCCCCCTGGACAGGCCTATCTTAGTTTACAAAATGTGTTCCAGAGAAGGCCTTGGTGTCTGAGGCTTCTAAGATGTTTGGTGTCCTGGCTCGATGGAATACTGGGCCTATGCTGGTTATCAAACCTGAACAATTAGAAGTATGTGGGCTAAAAGGCCCTTAAGAATACATAAAAGTTATACAAAAGAGTATATGGGGGGATATATATAAAAAGCAAAAAAAGCATCATGGCATCATCACCTCCAAAGGGAGGACTTGTGCTCCTATTCATGCCCTGAACTAACGCTGCAGATGCCTGCTGGAAGAGGAGGAATCCTCTTTGGAGCTGGGGATCTTCATACTTGAAGACCTTGGGACGAGGGGGCTGTGGTGAGCCTTTGCAGAGGAGGGCTGTGTCCTCAGACATTGCAGCTTTTCAGAAGTGGGGATTTTGTGCAGAGCACTGAAAATAACGCAAAAAGTGTAGCTTGGCTCTTACTGGATATGTTGTCCCTCTGCCCCCACTTAAGAAAATATTGCCCTCCAAATTCAATTCTGTAGCCCATTATTCATGAGGTCATTACTGTTTAATTTAATCACCAAATGTCAGCTGAATCCCATTTGTTCTGCCAGCTCACTAGAGATTTACCTATTTATTTTACATTTCAAATGAATTGCTCATTATTCTGTCATTCTGGGATTTTATTCTGTAATTTATTTTGTGGGCCCTGACAAGCTGAAAATGAGCCCTGGTGCTCTCCTGTCTTGCATGTTAATTGTCAGGTCCATGGTTCAACTGTTTGCTTGCAGGACCAAGGAACCTGACCCAGTATGTGGGGAGAGAGGGGAGCCAGGCTGTGTAATCCCACAGCTGCTGCTGGTGATTCAACTGTGACAAGAAGGAAATACTTTTTCCTCCCTCCCACACCTCTTGGGTCAGTGTGAAAGGACAAATTATCCTGTGCAACTTGCCCCTGAAACACATCATGGCAAATCAGAGTTGTGTAGTGTCCCTTATGGTGTGTGGGCATGGGTGAGGGTGTGTGGTTGAAGTCCTGAGAGTAAGGACTGTAAAAAGGAATGTTGGAGAGAAAATAATGTTTGGGGTATAAATCCCAATCCTCTTTTAATGAGGTTAGGGTGAAATAGCCCTCAGTAAGGGGCGGTCCTTACATCAGCTATTTCTAGCTGCAGTTTTCTTTTCTTTGCTCTTGTTTTTGGCTAGTGTTGGTGCTGGAGAAGACAGAACAGTGCTCTGTTCCAGCCAGCCAGCTCCCAGGCTCCTGTGGTGCTCCTTCACCTGGATGAATTCTGGCTTTCTCTAGTAGGTCCAGGGATCCTGTAGGGCCAAGCTCACAGCTCAGCTCCTTGCAGACAGGTTGTGCTCGTGTGTTTGACAGGATATCACAATTGCTGTATACAATCTGAGCCCCATCCAGCCTCTTTCGTTTTCCTTTTGCAGAATGCACAATATTATGGAAAACCAATTTTCTGTTGGGATTAGCTCTTTATCTGCCAATTGAGTGATCTGTGCTTTTTCTCAGTTGCCCTCTAAGCTGCTGGGACCTATGGGCCCTGCAATTTGCCCTTTATTATCCAGTTGAAGAGCAGCTCTTCTGTGCTGGAGAAGAGACTTGTTAAGAAAATTCACAAAAGGCCAAAGACACTGGCATGCACTAGAAAAGAGAAGGAGGAGGAATTTGGAGGATATGAAGAGGGATTTCAATCTTCAGGCTCCTTTCTTCTGGAATATAAACTGAGCGTGGTCTCAGCTCGATTTGAGGAAATAGCTGAAAAAAAGTAAAAATCCATTGTGTTTGTCTTTGATGCTTTCCCTGTTGCTGACACAAATCCCAAGCACCTCATTGATTTTCTGCTTTGCCCAGCCTGAGATCACCAGTGTGACGCTGCTCTGTTTGCTGGGCTGAGTTACTGCCTGCTGCTTCTAGTGAACTTCCCTGGCAGGTTGTGAGAGCTGGATGAAGTAAACCTGTTTGGCTCTTCTTCTGAGATGTTCTTGGACTCGGTTTTTTTCCCATCCCACTCAGCCTGGGCAATAAAGGGCATGTTTTGGAAGTCAGTGTTTACAGGACTGGAAAAAGCTTTCTTGCATCTGCCTCACTGTCTCTGTGAAGTAAGCCAGTGTTCCTGTAGCCCTGCTAGGAAACCTGAGGTACTGTTAGCAGCTCAGAGTGACCAGAGTCAAACTGTGCTTCCTTGCCTGCATGTCTCCACTGCTCAGTCTGTCTCTTCTGGTGTGCTGACATCCAGGGCAGTGGCTAATGGATATTTTGGGGCAGGTGGCTCTGCAAGCCAGGCTGGTCCAGCTGGGGTCTTCCATGGTCCCACGTGCTCTGTGCAGATCTGTGCTGGCTGTGGGGTGGGTGAGTGATGAGAACAAGCTCCTCCACCTCCTGATGTGTGCTCGTGGTCTAAGTTGCTGCAAGCAAGGAGCACTTTTCAGTCCCATTCTGCAGGAGGAGGAGCTGAAACAGAGCCTTTTGGACATGGTTGGGGTATGAGCAATTGCAAAAGCACCTAAAATACGTGTGACTTGCTCAGGTGCTGTTGCCTGGGCTTCTTCCCTCTTCCTGTGGTCTGGTTTGACCTTCTGTGTCTTCACTGGGGAGGAAGCCTCCCAGCTGATAGGTAGGAAATTGCCTGGCTTGCACTTGCTCAGTGCAGGGAGGAATGGGGTGGCCGAGTGCTCAGTACTTGCTCTTGTGAGCAATGGCTCAGAAAGCGTAATTGTCTATCCAGATGTCAGGCATGTTTATTTCTGGATACTTAAGTACTCTTGACTTGGCCCTAACTGAATTTGTGTCCTAGCATTTTTCTTAATTGGGTTCTCTGATTCCTCTATGTCAGTGTTTAATTGGAGTTTAATTGGAGTTTAATTGGAGTTTAATTGGGAAAAACAGCAGTACACATCCTGCTAGAGTAAATGGATCATCTGCGTGTCTCCCCCATGCTCCTGGCAGGCTCTGGGGAGTAGCCTAGTTAAATTTTGGCCTGTCCTTCCCTTTCAAGGTTATGGTCTCCTCTGCTTCCATCTCTGCTGCCTTGCTGATGCCAGGGAGGATTTCTGAGTCTCTGGATTGGTACCAGTCCTGGGCAGGGTGGCTGTGCTGAGAAATGTGACAGGCTGAGCAGACAGGCTGAGCAGGCTCTCCTGTAGGTCCCTGCAGCTTGGCTATTTGGGATGTGATGGGAAGGGGTGTTAGATCATCATTAGATGTTTGGTGGAAGCCCTGCCTGGTTGGATCCTGGCAGAGGAAAGACTCTGGAGGGCTGCTGAGCACTCCTGGCTCTGCCTTCAGCTGAGCACAGGATGATGAATAGAGGTTATTGCTGCAAATGCTCTTTCCACCCATTAACAAGCAGTTAATGGTACAGAGCTGCAATAACAATCCCTCAGACTGGTTCCAGAGCTTGTATGGCGGTGTCTCTGCCAAACAGCATCTCTTCATTTGTCCTGTGTCTGGGAGAGCAGTGAAGGGGATGAGGGAACCACGAAGAGAAGCTTGAGCTCCTCACTGTCCTTCAAAAGATGAGTGTAACCGTGACTGACACAGATGTAGGGGCTGGTGTGTCTCTGGTAGCCAGGGAGTGCAGGTCTCAATCACTGACAGTGCTACAGGCAAACACTTGTTTTCAGCTCATTTTCCCCACCGCTCAGTGTTCCCAGACAGTTCAGGGAAGGCGAGGAGCAAACTTGCTCAATTCAGTAGGCTCTGCATGGGTTGGGGTGGCCGTTCGATGTTGCAGAGCTCCTTGTACCTCTTAACTTCTGAAGCTGCATAAGCAGTCCTATTACTGAGAGTACTAAGTAGAAAATAAGAGCCCCTCCAACATCTTCCCTGCTGGTAAGACATCGCAAAAAGCTTCTTTTCCTTTAAAAAGGAGTGAGGAGCCTTATTGTCAATAGAAGATGCATTTCTCTGGCGAACGGCATAAAATAAATCTATTTAAATACAGGTAATTTGGTGCAAAGGAATTGATTATGCTATCATGGTTATGTTGGATAACAGTAATTTCTTTTTTTTATTTTTTTTTAAACAAAAGACTGTGGGGCAGGTCCATAATTTGTTCCTGTGCACAGCTGTATAGCTGTTTCCCTCCGTGTTTTTGCAGACTGTCTCAGAGGATTGTTGCTATGTGTCCCTCCTGATAAGTTTTGTTTTTCTGTCCCATTTAGCATGAGAAATTCCTGGCTAGTTAGTCCAGCCCCATACTCCAGAAATGCTCATCTTGAGTGATCCCATTTCTAGAGGAGATGGAGGGTAGTATTGAAATGGCAGTAGTAAGCCTTTAGACACCCATTAGCTCTTGGCAGAAGGTACAGGGGCTTAGACCATCTGGTAATTGCTCCACTGGTTACCTGCAGCTGGGCACTAAACATGAGATGTCTAAGGAAAATAGATATTTGGTCAGCTTCGACTGTTGAGCTGTAGAGTTGGCTCATTTTGTCTCAGCTCTTTCCCTCTTTATCAATAGGGTGCTGCCATGGTTTAACCCCAGCTGGCACCTAAGCACCACACAGCCACTCACTGTGGCATCATCCCCCCAGTGGGATGGGGGAAAATCGGAAAAGGTAAAACCTGTGGATTGAGATAAGAACAGTTTAATAATTGAAATAAGGCAAAATACCATAATAATTGAAGTGAAAAGAGAAAAAAAATACTAAGAGAGAGAGAGAAATAAACCCCAGGAAAACCAAGTGATGCACAGTACAGTTCCTAGATTCCCAGCCCATGTCTGGGCAGCAATCAGCCCTTCCCAGCTCGGGCAAGAAGCTTTGTCTTTTGCCCCGGTGGACACTGGAGTGAGGGTGCAGAGAGCAGAGCCCTGGCAGGTGTTGAGCATTGGGGATAGTGGGTAGAGATGGAGCTGACTCGAGGTTTCTCCTTTCCTTGGTGCCTGTCAGTCATAGCATCCATCAGACTTTTAAGGGTAGGGGTAAGATGTGAAGGGGAGGATTGAATTATGGCAGGAAAACCACCAGATTTCTCAGTTTTTATCTGGAAACTTACATTCAGATTTGCCTTTTTGGCCTAGCTAGTCTAATAATGAATTGATTTCTATGTGCCTTGGCACAATTTATAGAAACTCTGTCAATATAACGCACTTGATTTAATCAATAAAAAGTGGGCTGGGGACTTCAGACTCTAATTTAATCATTGCAGCATTGCTGGTGATATTTCCAGTGACAGATTCCCCATTAACCTGGGGTACCCTGTTCAGCTTGTTCCTGCAGTGCCCTCTGATCAGCTGATGCTCGGGGGAAAGCCCTGCACTGACACTGCTGTTTGTAAGGGAGCTGAGCAGTGATGGGGAAGAGAAGAGTCAGACTCCAGATCGGGATGGTGCTGCTGCCTCAGCAGATGCACTGCTGGTTCTGTACTTATATCCCACTGTCATGCTGCAGACTTAATAATGTTTGGCAGCAATTAATTAACACTGTAACAACTGTTTTCTGCCAGGGAATTGCACAGAGACTGCAGATCAGGGTGCTCTGCCCTGCTGGTGGGAGGCTGGGGCAAAGATGGGACTCTGACCCCAGGCCCCAGTAACAGCAATGCTGCTATGCACCCCCAAAGTGGAGGGAAGAACTCTCCTTGCTTCTGAGGAAAGGTCACTGCTTGCAGAGGGTACAGCCTGTAGCCACAATGGGGAGTTGTGAGACATGGAAAGATGAGTGAACTGTCTCTTTCCCTTGCTCACATTTTTCAGAAGCACTGCATTGTGAGACATGGAAAGATGAGTGAACTGTCTCTTTCCCTTGCTCACATTTTTCAGAAGCACTGCATTGTGAGACACTTGTCTCATCTATGGGTTGGTCGGAATTTAGTGTATTCCCTGTGTGTGGCCAGTGTGCTGTCTGCATATGGGGTGGTTCTAACCTGTCCAACTGCATCTTAGTTCTGGTAGAAATGCTGTTCAGGCTGGGGTTGATTTGTACTTGGAGGCAGGACACAGTTCTTCAGAGTTAGTAGCTGTTCTGCTGTGGTGGGTCTCCTGCCAAGCCAGTGAAGTCTATGGCAACCTGAGACTACTGCAGGCTCTGCACTGTGGGGGTGTCCAGGAAACCACACTTCCCCATCTCCCATCAGAGCCAAATGGGTTTGAGGCATTGAGATTCTCCCCACAAGGACATGTGCTGCCCTTGTTACATCATCTGGGCAGGGAGCTGTTGCTTGCTTCACTTCATCAGTGGTATTTCCCTCTGACTTGGGGCTGCCTGTGTGAGGCTCAGTCCAGACCCTATTCTCCACGCTGTCACTGTGCACTGTTCCCTTGACTGCTGTGGGAAGAGGTCTCTCTTCGTTGCTCCAGTGGAGCTGAAATGCTGCCAGCTCCTCCTGGGCCTGGAGCAGCAGTTGCTGACAGTGGGTTGCTGCCAGCTCTGTCTTTCACAAGAGCCCTTTCTTCTCGGCAGGGCAGATGAAAAACACATGACCCCCTCTGCTGGCAGTCATCTCCCGTTGAAATATAGTTTCAAGCCAATACAAAATTCATTCACATCATCAGTGTGAAATGAACAGGCAAGGGGTTTCCTTGCTTTTCCCATCAAGAATAAATCTGCCCTCTGAGACAGCCTGCTTACAGCCTTAAATGAGCCTCCCTGTCTGAAGCAGGATCACTGCCTGCTCTGCAGGATGAGTCATGCTTGCTGAGCACTCTCTTGTCGTACTGTTCCTCCTGCTTGTAGGGCTGCTGGGACTACCTGCCTGGCGCTGGCAGTATTTCAGCCCTGCTGCTGACACTGGGAGTTTTGTTTGGCTGGGGCAGGCAGATGGTGCCAGGACATAATGTTGAGACTAGCTGAGACTTCAGAAAGAATTTTTGTTGTTGTTTTAGTGAAGAAGGTTATTCTGCTAATTTAATTCAGGGTTCTCAAGGCTATGGGTTGGACTAATTTGTGTGTTAGCTGAGGCAGAGGGAGCTGGTGGTATGAGGTCTGACATAGGAGCACTTGCATGGGACAAGCTGCAGATGGTAAAACACTTCTCATCCATCTCCTCTGCACTGTGATGAGTTTGGGATTGGGATATAGGGTTCTTTTGAGAGAAACTTCAGAATCTTTGAGTTTATTTAAAATAACTTATTCCTGAGGATTATTTTTAGCTTGCTATGGCAGTGAGATGAAAGCATCTTCCAAGCCTCTCTAAACAGGGAGCTACTTGCTTCTCCTCACTGGATCTATTTTATAGTCGAAGGAAGAGAGTAATAGAGCCTGAAATGTAATTATATGTCTCGTAGCATGGGGCTGTTCCACAGCAAGACCTTTGCTCTGTGCCTAGTGGTGAGGAGCAGGGCTCAGCTGCAGAATTTCCATAACAGAAATGATGCAGCTGTTGGCTCCCTGCCCCCAGCTCAGGAGGCCCTGAACAAAGAGGGTGATGCTGTGGAGCCTTCCTTGAGTCAAGGCTCAGAGGTATTATGATTTGGTCTGGGCTGGCACAGGCAGCACTGTCAGTTTGACTGTTCAGTGTTCACCATGAAATGCAGAGCCTGCTTGGGTTGAATGTGATGAGTTCTTGTGATATGAAGGGCTTACACTTGAGACAACCAGAGAAGGGCTTACACTTGAGACAACCAACTCTTCCCTGCCTCACCTGTGCTGGATGGAGGCTCTGCAGAGCTTGGTGTGCTGCAAACTGACAGCAACTGGCTCTACAGTCTGTGCCTGCCCAGGGCTTATGCTGAGGGAGCAGCCCACGGCTTGGCTTTTTGGGAACGCTAACAAGCATAAGCCACTTTGTGCTTACACTCGTATAACGTTGTTGAAGAAAACCACTCCCCTTGCTGAGGTGATTTTCCAAGCATGGTCAGTGGGGATGGCCAGTCCTCATCTCCTCCTATCCTAACAGTGAGCTGAAGTTTCACAGGTCTGAAAGCTGCTTATGATCTGTTTGTGCTCCTTGGCACGGCCAGGAGAGCAAAGGCCTTGTGGTTAACCGATTTAGCTCAGAAAAGTTGTCTTGTCCTTGCTCTATGCTATGTTCTCCCTTTAAACCAGTTCCCTGAGACTGGAAATTAACTGGTCACTGATTATATGGGCTATACAAATTTTCCCTTCTTTGCTAGCACTCAAAGGTTCTGTCACAGCCAAGCCAAGCAAGAGGCAGAGGGTACCTGTAGGTAACTGGTGGAACTGGAAGAAATGGGGATCTGGGCATGCAACATGTGATGAGGTGATCTTCATCCTCAGGTCAGAGCTGGAGGAGACAAAGGAGCAAAGGACTCTCCTCAGCAAACTGCTGGGTAAAAGCAGTGTACATTTTGCTGCCTATGGCAACTGGATAATATCCTGAGCTGGCACTGCTTGGCTGTAAAACACTCTTCTCTGACTTGGCCTGGATTATGAAGGAGGGTGATGCATGTTTACATGCCAGCTGTGCTGCTGACCTAGTAACTAGGAAGTAGGGGTTTTGTTTGGTGGGGTTGTTTTTTTTGTTTGGCTGGTTGGGGTTTTGTTGTTGTTAAAGGATGGAATTGGTCCAGTTTGGGCCCTACAAAGCAGCTTTTTAAAGCTGGTCCTGCTGTGTAAGTTGATAAAGTGTTGAAATAATAAGAAACAGCAGCACCTTCATGAAGAGGAGATCTTGAAGACTTTATCCTAATCATATGGATGCTTTCTGCATTAAAGCATTACCATAATGAAAAATGTATCAAAGGCTTTGCTGGAAAAGCCATTAAAACAGATTAGTGCATCTATCTGCACCATAAAAAGGTCCTTTTAGTATGACTGCCCATAATTCCAGCTGTCACAAAACAAGAGACTCCTGAAATGCCTTGTGAGCAGCCATTAAAACTGGGGAAGACTCAGCCACATGATCCTGCTTTGATTGTTTTCAGTGCAAAAAGTACTTTGACCTTTGGGCTGTCATTGCTGGGGAGCCTCTGCTTAGAGGAATTAATGAACCCTCATTATACCAAGATAATAGTCACCTCATTTCCCAGCCAGCTGCAGGGGGGAGGATGAGGGCAGCACTATGGGATATGCTGTATCATGTGGCTTTCCTTTGGTTCCCTGACCTGTCCCCACCTCCCTGAACACAAATGTGAGCTGGTCAGACAAAGGCTGATGTGACCCAGGGCCTGAGAGGGGCAAGCTCCAGCAGAGCTGGGGAAAAGGAGCTTGCAGAGATCCACATAGAGTCAGGAACACTAGTCAAGGTGGGATGAGAAACTTTGGAGCTGTAACAATCAGAACACAATTTTTCACTGGAACAACTTTGATGTCTATCCACATCCCCACCTCTAACAAATATATGTGTTTTCTAAAAATAACATCCTCCCCCACCTCTGAGACTTTGGCTTAGGTGAAGTTACATTTTCACGTGAAAAATCTGATGAGGAGAAATATCTTGCCACATTTGCCATGGTTTCTCCCTCATCCCCAATGAAGTAATGGAGATATAAGGACAGATGCACAGGGCTGAAGGAGCTGGGGAGTATATGAGAGACCAGAGGCAGAATTCTATTAGCATCAATGCATTTGAGTTTCTGTCCTAGTAACAATGCAGACACCGGTCCCCAGATCCTTGTTTTGATCCTTTTGAGGTGGGAATATAAAAGGAGTGCTCTTCCATATTCAACAGATGCATCTGAAGAAGGAACAAAGGGGAGAGAAAGTGCCAGATCCTTTAAGTTCTTTGAGAAACTTATTTTAAGGGGGGAGGGGGAAGGAAATTAGCAGGGTTTAAAAATACAAGAAAGAGAGGGAGGGGAGGAAAATAATAATTTTAATCTGTAACTGTCCTCTCTGCTCCTTTCCTTTGCTGAAGCCCCACGTTTTGTGTCAGATAAAGGTATTTGGGATGATGTCTGTCTCTCCATCCTTTAACAGATGTTTATGCCAACTGAAAAATATACATCGCATTCCCAAGCAAATAGCCATGGCTTTTGATGGGTAAAGAGGAGCAACTGTGCTTAGGTTTGGGGGCATCTCTGAACTTGTGATAATAGCTGCTACTTTAGCAGTGAGACTACATTTTTCTTCAGTAGTTTGGTTGTATATGTAAATTATAGTCCAGTTTTCTCTGTCAGGATTTGTTGGGGAATTCTGTTTTTGTTTATCTGTTCTTTTAATGACTGTGTAGGAGGGCAAGTAGCTTTTATAGTATGTGCAGCTATGGAAGTGGACACTTGGCAGCAACAGAGTTTGCAAGGGGTCAGGTTGTTTAAGCAGAGATGCAAATTACTGTTGTTCTTGTATTGAATCCCAAAGCAGGTGGAATCCTTCCTCAAGAGAAAATGCCAAGAAAAGTCACATCATGGCTTTACTATTACTGCAGAGTACTGAGCAGTGACTGTAAAGTGCTGATGCATTTTATTTGCTTCCATTTACAGTCAATTGACTGACCTGCACTCTCCAGGAACAGCCATGGGATTAGAACTTAATGAGTTGGTGGCAGGGGCAAAAGGGACTGGTGTCTCCTCTAAGCATGGGTGAAAGACCCATTTATGTGTCTTATGAATTATGGTAAAATCGATGGGAGTAGATAACGTCCAAAGTACACAGGCATTTAAAAGTGCTCTGTGGCTATTAATGGTCACCCAGACAGGCACCCTGTAGCCTGTCTGGGGCTGGTGCATGTGTCCTGAGGGCTCAGTCCCAGTGGGCAGCTGGTGTCCTGGCACAGGTGGGAGGAAGCTGCTTAGGTTTATCCTGTTTCCGTGCCAGAACAGCTTGTGCATATACAGTGATCTGCTGTGGAGTGATTCCAGATGGACTATTCCAAGGGCAGAAGGCAGTGCCACAGACATATCGAGTGTGGTTTATGCCTGTGCCAGCTTCGTTTGTGAAGTGTGGAGCTGTGCATTACTTTCAGGCTGTGCATTACTTCCTCTGTTTGGGGAAAAAGCACCAGGTACCAGCCCTTCAGAGGCAATTCACTGTCACAGGGTGTCCTGCATAGGCACAGTGCCAGGCTGAGGGCTCAGAGCACCCCCATCTCATCCTTGCTAGAACCAGCCTTGTAAGGACCTGCACAGCCCAGATCTGAGAGTGGTGAATGATCCCCTTGGTACAGCTGCTTTGTAACATAAAAATAAACCATTTTCTATATGTGGAAGCCTGCAAGGTAATTAATATCCCAGCCATTAAATTCCACTGCAGTATACTCAGTGTTAATAAGCTAGCTAAGAGCTCTGCTTGAAATTAATAAGTTGCAAATGACCTAAGGGCCGCTGCTTCATGCTTGCTTTTTTCCCCATGTACCCACCCAGAATTACAGAATTTAAATAGAAAGACAATTTTCATTTATGAGCTAGTATCATTATTCATAACTGGAGAGTTTTAAGGAATAAAAAGCCTTTCTGGTTAATTAGGAACTTCAGCATCTCAGGGAAACTAGGAAGGGAATAAAATCTGGGTTTGACTGAGGTGCACAAATATAAAGCACAAATCAAATGGAAGGATAATGTAATTTCTGCAGAAATTTTTAAATGCATGATCCTGAGGGTCCAGCTGTCTGTGCAGGGAGCATGAAGCACACCACAGGTACAGTTGCCACACGTCCAGAGTATTTCCGCAACTCTTGGCTGCTTTCAGGAGAGGAAGATGAGGGATGTGCTCCAAGGAGGAAAGGGGGAGAGGGACAGTCTGATCAGCTTCTGATCTGAAAGATCAAGTGTCTTTTGCTTGTCCAGCAGTGCAACTCTGGAGCTCCCCTGGCACTGACCTGCTTGTTCTGCCTTTAGTTGAGCTGCTTGGGAGACGTGAGAGAGGTGCTTGAAAGGAACAGGAGCAGAACTGGGCAACTGCCATTGGAGTCACAAAGCTGAGATGACTGGGCCAAAATCTCCTCTCCCCTTCAAAAACAGGGCCATGGTGGGAGAAACTTGGAATGCTTTTATGTATAACTGTTTTTTTTCTTGCTCACAGGACAGTCAGTCTGCTGTCACCTACCAGCAGCAGAATCTCTAATAAAAACAAATTAGGACAAGAAGACCTAGAAGTATAGCAATGCTCTGCTAATTATGTGGCTTGTTTAGCAGGAGACCTAGGCTGTGGTTTTGTTCCTGTCTTTTCTAAGAGAAGGTGGCATTGCTCAGAGATGATGAGGAAGGGGAGAGAACGGCCTTGGAAACTCAGGTTATTTGTATCTGTCTTGGTTTGAAAGACAGGCGTCTGCCAAGGAAGGCAGGAACTTCCTTTGGAATGGAGAATATGATCCCACTCCCTCCAAATTATTATAACTTTGAAATTAAGGAGCTTTCAGGCAAAGATATGGGAAAAGGAATAACAGTTCTTTACTAATATGTATGTGTATAACAAGGCAAACAAATAACAAGGGTAACAACAACAAACAAGAACAGCAAACCCAAAAAACCGTTTCGTCTCGCTCCTTAGGCCCTTTCCCCTCGGTGCAGTTCCGCTCACAGCCCCCAGGGGCGCTGCTGGCTCCCGGCCGGGCAGGGCGGGTGCGGTGATTCCCCCGCGCCGCCAGGGGGCGCTGTGGTGCGAGTCCCGCTGTCTCTGGCTGCACGTGGTGATGGCGGGCACAGCCGGTGGGAAGGGATGGAAAAGGGGCTTCCTTTATGAACTCACGGGGGAGCCGATCCCGGTGCCCCTCTGGATAGCAAAAGGAGCTGTAGCAGGGACCTCGGAAGCAGCAAGCTGGAACGGCAGGGATGAGCAAAATCCTGGAATGGTGAACGAGATGTATCAGAAACTCCACAGCTGTCACTGGAACTGCAGGGTGTCCCGGCAGGCAGGGGGTGTGGGGCTACAGTGAAGAAAAGAAACCCCAGGGCAGTGGCAGAGAAACGGTGGGGCTGGGCAGTGGCAGCCCGGCTCCCAGACACGGCTGAGAGAGAGGCTCCCTTGGAGGGGGAGGGAGGGGGCTCGGTGATCCCAGGGTTTCCCCCTGAGGCACCTGAGCAGATGGTGAAAGTGGTTTTTTTAGTAAGGTAGGGTGTTAATAAGGTCCCAGTTCAGTGGTTGCTCTCAAGAGCAAAAGCTCACCCCACGGCAGAAGAAGCAGGACTGGGCTGGGCTCCAGCGGCAGCAGCTAATCCACCCCCCAGGCAGCAGCTCCGACGGTCTTATTCCGAAGCCGAGAGCAAGAGAGAGGTAGGAGCTGCACCCAGTTCTTTTTCCCCAGCCCAATTTTCACGGTATCTCTGCCCTTCCCAGAGAAAACCCCAGGTAAAAAGAGAAAGTAGCCAGCTGCACCCCCTCCCCTGAGCTGTGGCCACTTCTTTTGTCTGTATTAAGTGCCTGGTCGTTATTGTTTCCTAGCAACACATATGGGAGAAAATTCTATGAGAGAAAGAAACAAAAGGAAAAACCCTGACCCTCAACAGTATCCCTTATTTGTGTGTGGATTGCCTCAGTGCAAAGCTATCGCCCTGATTCCTATTTTCTGGTACTTAATCAGTTCTTTCTACATTCTCTGAAAACTGGGTGCTTCTGCTGAGCTACTGTGTTCAGAAGCATCACTAATGTGTACAATTTCCCTGTAGCTACAGATGCTCATCTTTTCTTCCTTCCCTACCCTATCCCTTAGGGGCAATTAGGGAAGAGCTTGTAAATTCATAATTGTGGACCTTTTCAAACCTAGATTAATTCTTCCAGTCTATCAGATGAATACATATTTATAAGTGTTCTTAAAAATGCACCATCCTTCACTCAATGAGGTGTAATGAATTCATCATGTAAATACATGCTCAGGTGCAGAATGGAAAAATCCTTAGGGTATTTTTTAGGATTAATAGAAGGATGTTCTTTGAGTAGCTTGGCTTCTTTCAAAAGTGATAATAAAAGTGATTTAACTATATACAATGCACAGTAGTAAGTTAAAAGAGCTTAAGGAATATCTCACCTATGCTGCTGAGATAAGACTCTGAAGAGTGCATCTTCCCATTATAAAACAAAAAAAATCAGTTGTTGATACGAGAAATGGTGTTTGGCATATGTGAATCTGAAATTTCTTGTTATCTAGTCCCTTTTCTGCTTTAGTAAGAACCAGTTTCGCATTTCTAGTTTTCTATGGAACATGTAGTAAAGACTTTCTGAGGATGCTGGGCTGGTAGAATTTGTCCCAGTGCTCTGAGTAGGGACAGGAATACCTGAAGCCAGAGTCTTCTGTGTCTGAGGTAGTGCTTGAGGCCTGGCAGGTAAAGCTAGGTGTGTACAGGAGCCTGCTGACCATTAGAGACAGTTTGGTGGTGGCAGGGCGAGAGGAGGAATGTCATCTGGTACATGGTAGCAGCTGTGGCCTGGTGGGGCTGAAGGAGGATATGTGAATCCAGAGTACTTCTACTCATCTGAGCTCCACAAGTCACATACGGTGTGACTGGCGGGAAACCGCTACTTCTCTGTGCCTTGATTTCTCTGGTTGAAATCCAGGTCCGTGATCTACACAGGGAATACTGGCTGTGGAATTGCTGAGTCTTACTGGGCTCTGATAAGTGCACTCTTGGCAACATTTTAGATCTCCCCGTACTTTCCTGGTGTCTGATGTATGCCACTGGCCCAGTGGTTCTGTGTTGTTTCTGTCTTTGGAGAAGGTGGTACTTGAGAGGGCTGAGGCTCTGGAGGAGTTTCTAGCGATCGCTACAAAGGGGGGCCTTGCAGTGAGGGTTGGGGTTTGTGACTGTTCCCCTGATCAGTCAGATTTTTCTTTCTTCCTCCATATGAGCACTTCTGAGCTCTGCTGTGGGAGACAACAGTGGATGAGTCACCTCTCTCCTAAGGCAGGTGTTGGGTCTGGTAGGTGATTGGGAGCAGGCTAAGGAGAAAGCTCTGGGGAGACGTCATCGCAGCCTTCCAGGACTTAAAAAGGGCTTAAAAAAAGGAGGGAGAGTGACTTTATACATGGGCAGATTGTGATAGGACAAGGAGGAATGCTTTTAAACTAAAATAGGAGAGACTTAGATTAGATGTTAGGAAGAAGTTCTTTACTCAGAGTGCGGTAAAGGCCCTGGCACAGGTTGCTCAGAGAAGCTGTGGCTGCCCTGTCCCTGGAAATGTTCATGACCAGGTTGAAAGGGGCCCTGAGCAACCTGATCTAGTGGAAGATGTCCCTGACCATGGCAGAGAGGTTGGAACTAGATGGTCTTTAAGGACCCTTCCAGCCCAGGCCTTTCTATAATTTTGATTTGTGTGCCCATCATTGTCACACAAACTGGTGCTGACTCATGGGTAGCCTTAGACAACCATGCCTGTTTTCCTTCCCTGTACTGCAATTTCTCTGTCTGCAGAATCAGCCTTTATTACAGTTTTGAGTATTTAGTTTAGCATTTTTCTACTCACAAATATATAGTGGTGAAACTTAAAATAACACCAGGGCATGTCTCTGGGACATACCTGTGATTACAGTTAATCAGGGCTGTAAGTGCTTCATTGGACTGACGCCAGGGCACTCAAACACACTCAGAGTCAAGCTTGCCTCTCAAATCCTTTTGCTGTGAGGCAGAAGAACACACTTCCTCCAGGTTACTGTATGCCAGGGAAGGGAAAACTCAGTATTACAGCTGGAAGCAAGCTTTTTTCATCTCAAGTTAGGAAAACTTGCAGACTCTTATCCTGCTCCTAATTAATAGAATCTATTCTACTGTCATTGCATGAAACTTAACACCTTAGAAAGGAGAAGACAATTATTTTGGAGCATTAACAACTATCCTAATATAATGTTGCATGGAATAGCTGACGCAGAAAGAAATCTGAGATTTTATGGCTACAACTCTCCAGAGTCTTCCTACCCAAAGGGAAAAGACTTTTTTACCTATAACAAAGGGAGGAATGAGTCAAGAAATAGATAAGGGGCAAAGCATTTTTCTCCTATATCTCTTTTCCCACAGATTCATTAATTGCTATGTACCAGAAGACAGCAGTTAGTCCTTGTCATACTAGCAGGGGGAAAATCGTACCCTCAGCCCAGATATTTTCAGGTGAATCTTGTGTGTGCGATAGCCTTTGTGATGCTGAGTTACCTCTGTGCCATGATGTAATTTTCTACTGTCTTAGTTTGAAAGACAGGTGTCTGACAAGGGAGGCAGGGGCCTCCCTTGGAATGGAAAATGCAACCCACTTCCCTCCGAATTATTACAATTTTGAAATTAAGGGGCTTTCAGGCAAAGATATGAGAAATAGGAATAACAGTTCCTTACTTTTATATATATATCTATATATGTGTATGTATAACAAAGCAAACAAACCACGATAACTATGGCAGCAGCACCACACAGAACCAGAGCCCGGTGCCGGCCTCTCTCGGTGCCAGGCCCTTTCCCCTCGGTGCAGTTCCGCTCACAGCCCCCAGGGGCGCTGCTGGCTCCCGGCCGGGCAGGGCCCGGTGATTCCCCCGCGCCACCAGGGGGCGCTGTGGCGCGGGCTCAGCCCTCACACGGCAATGGCGGCCCGGGATCCCGGGAAGGGATGAAAGAAAATCTTCGCAAACCCCCTGGGCAGCCTATGCCAATGCCCAGCCAGACCCTCAGGAACAGCAGGCTGGAACAGCAGGGACGAACACAAAATCCCGGGTGGTAGATGAGATGTATCAAACTCTGGAGCTGCAGTGGGAGCCCCAGGATGTCTCAGCAGGCAGAGGATGCGGCGCCACAGTGCAGCGAAGGCTCAGAGCAGCAGCAAAAGAACGGCGGGGGCAGGGGCAGCCGTTGCCTAGCCCCCAGCGAGGCAGGGAAGGCAGGCTTGGGATCCCGGGGTTTTTCCCCGAGGCACCAGAGCAGATGGTGGAAAGGTCCCTATTTTAATGAGGTAGGGTGTTAAATAGTGTCCCAGTGCAGCTGCTGCTCCAGCAAGCAAAGCGCCCACTCACGGTAGAAAGAAGGTAGCGGAAGGCAGAAATCCGCGGCAGCGACGAGCTCCCCCCCTCTGAATGCTGGGAGAACCAGAGCCAGGGGCTGTACCCAGCCCCCTTTTTCCCAGTTTGAATCTCACGGCATTTCCACCCTACACGAGAAAATCCCAGGCAAAAAAGGACAGCCAGCTGGACTCCTCCCCCTGTGGCCCGCTCTTTTGTCTCTCTTAAGTACCCGATAATTTGTCTCTTAGCAACAGTATTTTTTTTAAGAGAGGAAGAAAAACAAAAGGGGAACTCCTAAAACCCCAACAACTACAAACCTAGAGATGCTACAGACAAAAAGTTGTGCATACCTTAGAGAAACCTTGCATGTTCTAGTCCAGACTGAGCTTGTGTGAATGGTCCTCTCACGGAATCCATGAGGACTTGCATGTTACGAGTTGCTTATAGCTATAGTTCCACAGGCTTAAAAAAAAAACAAACCTGGTGACATACCCAAGCACGGGACTGTTGGTCAGAACAGAAATCAGTGTGCAGAGGAGGTACCTCCTTTCGTGCTGGCATACTTTTTCTCCTAAACAATAGACCTGTCTGTTGGTTCTCTGTTTTAAGCCAGCTCGATGGTGCTATGGTTCTTCTACAAGGCTCTGATACTCCCCAACTGAGCTCTGATACAGAGAATTACTTTTAAATGCCTTTCTAAACCTTGATCACTTGTATTGTAAGCACTTGTGGGGCTGTGTATTTGGGATGCTAAAGCTGGGGCACTGCTAGGTGGAGGTATTCTGGCTGTTCAGGTGTGGCCTTTCCGAGGGCCCTGTGCCTGGTTCAGTGAGACTGAGGTACAGTGAGGTACAAAGCACCTGTGAAGGGTCCAGCCCCTACCCACCTTGTGCTCCTGGGAGACTGCCAAGACTGTCACTGGGGACTGGCATGTTGTTGATGGATAAGATCAGCTCCCTGGCACTGACTGCCAGCACATCCTTCCCTAGTGATCTCTTTCTCCTGTAGTGTCCTTTTACATTTGTCTTTAAACATTACCATTTCTAATGTTACAGCCTAAAGATATTGTTGAAAAGTTTCATGAAATGTTACAGGTCATTATGGATTTGATTACTGTAATTTTTAATGTGGGCTGAGCTTTCTGTAGTGTGAGTCTGTTTGTGCTCCTTTTTTTCATTACATAAAGCAGAGTGCTTTACCATCCAATTGCCGTGGACTTCATAGAGGTAGCTGAGGGGCAATATTAATTACCCTTTGTCCTAGCTCATCTCTTGATACATTTTTTAACATCTCAATTATTTCTTTTTACATTCTTTGCATTGTGAAGTGAATGAGTAAATTAAAGACAACCAGGAAGGTCAAGGTTTGGGGTGGGGGGAGTTGTGTGCAAAACCTCATCAACGTGATTCTTTACTGCTGTGTTGCTGCAGCATGGAATCCAGGGCTGGGGCACACAACTCTGCAGTGGTTCACCTGATCCCTGTTGTCTTCCTGCTCCTGATGTCAGAGGAGTGATGGATTTCATGCCCTAACCTCAACCACTGACTAAACCTAGTGGTAAAGTGAGAGAGTAGAGATGGAAAGAGGCACCTGGCTATAGTTCCTGTGGCCAGGTAGTCATTAAAGTCTCCTCCAACTCTCACAATGACCATTAATGACTAATTTATGGCTCCCAGTGGCCCCATTGCAGTTAAATTGATTAATTTAACCAGCCTTGCCACTGCATACAGTACCCATACAGAAAAGGGGGGTCTCCATGGCATGCAGGTGCCCTGCTGTCACGAGGACACCCCCAGCCTGACCAGTGGCCAAGGAGTCAGGTATGCTGTTGTACCCAAGGTTGCTGATGGGTTTGGGTGTCTGTGAATCCAGCTCTGCTGGGACAAGTTTCCTCCCTGACAGCAAGCAGTGGGGGATGCTGGCAGCTCTTCTGCCTCAGGAGAGCAGGAAGGAGATGACTTGCAGCCTGTGCTTATGATGACCTGCATGCTCCTCTGTAATTTACTGAGGCCCCATGGTTTATAAACTGTAGTCTTGGAATGATGGATGGCACTTCTTTAATGCAAGTCTGCCTTTGGTGCTGCTACCTCAGCAGCTGCTGATTTGTTTTCTTCCTTTCCCTGCATCAGAGCCAGCTGGGATCAGGACAAGGCAGTCATTTCTCTGACCTTGATCTCAGCATGAGCTTTCTCCTTTTCCTCCCACTCCACCAGCCACCTGCTCTCCCCCTTGCCTTGGGAAGAGCTAGATACAGGGCGGAGAGCACTGCCTAGAGAAGCAGGAAAACCCTGGGTAAGTGGCTGGAGACAGCTGGGTAGCGCCTCATGAGTGCCAGTGGTTTTGCTGAGGGGAGGGAAGGAATGGGGAGCAGGCAGCAAACAGCACATGCCTGACAGCTGGGCAGAGCCAGTGCAGGGACACAGAGCTGCCTCTCCAGTCAGCAGCTGGACCTCTGGAGGGGACTCTACTCTGCCCAGTGTTCCAAGAGCTTCCTGCCTGCTGGGCCTGGAAGAGTTGAACTGCATGGTCTGTCTGGCTCTCCTGTGCATCCTCCAAGAGACAAGATGATCTGCTGCAGCTGGGAGATGATCTCCCAGCAGCTTGGTGCTGGACAGAGGCAAGAGCCAGCCTTGCCATGGGGGACAAGCTGGCCTGGTCCCCACTGGGGTGTGTCAGGGAGGCTTTATTCATTGCTTGGTGGTTCTGTGTTACATGACCCACTTGCAGCTTTTTCTTGTCTGTTTTGAAACTGTGAAATGAGGTGCAGTAATCAAGGAGAGTTTTAATAACCATCCCAGCCCTGACATTTAAATTACAGATGGCATTTTCAATTAAACAAGCACTCTCAGCAGGTTTAATTTGGCTATCAGTTCTGCTTTGTTCTTTAAGTGTTTCCTTAAAAACAGTGGTGAATTTAAAACTTGCTCCAAAGGGACAAGAAACCAAGAAGGGATTAGAGCTGTCTGGAAAACGGGAAGCCCCTTCAGGGGTTGCTGAGTGTGCAGGGGGAAGCCAGAGACTGAGTGGATGTTAAACTCCCCCAGCACAGATCCGTGCACAGGGTGCCCATCAAGTTGCTGCTCTCAGGTGTCATTTTGTGTGTCTACATGCACGCACATGCAGTCACAGCTTAGCGCTTCCAAATGCAGTGACAGCTGGACTCGAGCACCCTGTGTGTTCTGTGGCTGACCAGCTACCTGTGTGCATGCCTGCCTGCCTGCAGTCCTTTGCTCCACACAGGCCCACACTTGTCCTTTCTATCCCCTTACACATCTATGTTCCCACTTTACCAGGGCACCCCAAATCCCCTTACACTCATTAGCTCTCACTGTTTATTGCTTGCTTTTTCCAAGCAAAGCTGAGGGTGATTCCACCTCTGTTAAAAAACTTAACAAGACTATAAAGAACGTGGTGAGAATTACTGATTTGGTTCAAAATTGTCTCTCTGCTGGCTCTACCTTGCTTTCCCCATTAGTTACTGGATGTGCTGGTTGCTGATACACTGGACTTGGTTTTCATGTCCTTAGGGGCCCTGGGAGCTGCTGTTGCTAGGGGCTGCCTGTGCTGAGAAGTGCCCCGCCTCCACGTCTTTCCCAAGAGGAGGCAGGGAGCAGTAGAGGAAGGGAAGCAGTGTCCCAGTTGTGTTGTACAGCTGGGAGAAGTGCTGCTCTCCAAAGCCTGTGTTGCCTGGCCCTCTGAATTGCAGTAGCCTGTGGGCACAGTGGTAACCCAAGACAAAGCTACAGAGCTGCATCTTCCAGATCACTTCCTGATCTCCATGAGTGAAACCCTGCCTGAATTTTCTTGAGACATGTGTGTTTCCAGTCCTCCTTGGCAAAGCTCACAGTCCCTTAGGTCAGAAACATCTCCTGTTAACTCCATACCCAGGTGAAACAGCTGGAGCTCTGCCCAGCACAACTTCAGGTCAAGTATCACTTGTGATACTGAAGGAAGCTCAATTCAAGTAATACAGTTTGGGAATGTCCTGCCTGGGCTAGAACTCAAAAAGGGAATGGGATCAGGAATTGAGATGTCAATACCTGGGTTTACATAAAAGGCCTGGATGTCACAGGTCTCTGAGGGTGTAATTCAGGACAACTTGGCCATCATGTGCTTGTGGTCCTCAGCTGGTGACTTCAGTGACAGAAGTGTGCTACATAAATTGAGACCAAGGTCCTGCTTCTTCCTTTGGAGGGGCTGCTATGGCACTTGGAGAAGAGCCTTTTCCCTTCTGCTGAAGAGAGCACCCACTCCCTTGTAGCCATTGTGAGGAGCCTCCTGCATTTCTTTCCAGCGTAAAACAGGGCTGGATAATTTCATCACCGCTAATAACATTTCTAGCAAGGCAAACTATCATAATGATAAGGGTAATTGAATCTCATGCTTCAGGGATAAGCTGAGCTCAGGAGGGGAATCAGGGAGGTATTAATTTCCCCCTTCCCTGTGGAAGCTGCTTTGCACAATTGTTCATTTGCATTGAAAGGCTGATGCTTTCCGTGGCACAGGCGCTGGGCTGACCCTAACATCTGGGCTCCAGAACATCCCTATTGCCTGCTGTCTGTCCTGGCTCCCTGATCTGTGGCAAATGGTGAGCCAAATTTGCCTGCAGTTGTTCCAGAAGAAAGGGGAGAGGGTGATGAAGGGAGGGGAGGCGCTCCCTGCCTGAGAGTCCCAGTCCCTTACACCCTGCTGGCATATGCAGGTGTATGCTGAGAGATGATGTGAGTGGACAAGGAGGCCAGGAGGAAGAAGAGCAAACTGAAGTTATCCCCTATGAGGAATGTTCTGTGCAACTAGCTTGGTGTAGAAAAACACATGAACAACTTTGATAGTGGTGAATTTTAATATGTGCAGAACACTGCTTTGATTTTTAACTTTGGGGGGGATGAGCTAACCTATAGGGACATGCAATGAAGTGAACAATACGAAGCCAAGATGAGATTACCAGCTCTACTACCATCTGTGAGCTGTGGTGAATCTAAGTCCCAGGACTTAGAAAGTCGCTTCCTACCTGTCATCAAAATAGCAAGGAGTCCTAATTCCTGCAGTCACATTACAAAAATTGTTCATAGTATTTACGGTGGAAACTTAATTTCAAATACCATAATTTGAGAAAGTCCTGACTGAGTCAAAACTTAAATGAGTCTTAGGAAGCAAAATGTGTCCGCATAACTGTTTTGTTGTACTCCCAGCTCTTAATTCCATCTAGAGGTGAATGTATTTCACTGGGATCTGAGGAGATCTCTTAATACCCTTCTCTTAGCTCAGAGGAGCAATGTCATTTAATTACCTCATTTACGCTTGTTGGGAAGCTTAAAGCATTCTGGGCTGTGGGAATGAAAGGGGCTATAGAAAATAATGTCACATAGAATCACAGAATCATTTAGGTTGGAAAAGACCTTTGAGATCATCAAGTCCAACCTCTAACATAACACCACCTTGTCACCCAGACCATGGCACTGAGTGCCACATCCAGGCTCTCCTTAAACACCTCCAGGGGTGGCGACTCCACCAGCTCCCTGGGCAGCCCATCCCAATTCACAGTCACCCTTTCTGTGAAGAATTTCTTCCCAATCTCCAACCTCAACCTCCCCTGGCACAGTTTAAGGCAGTGTCCTCTTGTCCTGTCGCTGTTGCCTGGGAGCAGAGCCTGACCCCCACCTGGCTGCCCCCTCCTGTCAGGGAGTTGAAGGGAGTGATGAGATCTCCCCTGAGCCTCCTCTTCTCCAGGCTAAACAGCCCCAGCTCTCTCAGCTGCTCCTCTCAGGACTTGTGTTCCAGCCCCATCACCAGCCTTGGTGCCCTTCTCTGGACATGCTCCAGCCCCTCAATGTCCTTCCTAAATTGTCCAGAACTGGACGCAGCACTCGAGGTACTGTGGCCTCACCAGTGCCGAGTACAGGGGAAGAATCCCTGCCCTGGTCCTGCTGGCTGTGCTATTCCTGATCCAGGCCAGGTGCCATTGGCCTTCTTGGCCACGTGGGCACAGCTGGCTCATGTCCAGCCTGCTGTCCATCAGTGCCCCCAGGTCCCTTTCTGCCTGGCCACTGTCCAGCCACTCTGTCCCCAGCCTGTAGCACTGCAGAGGGTTGTTGTGGCCAAAGTGCAGGACTCAGCACTTGGTCTTGTTAAACCTCATACTGTTGGATTCTGCCCCTGAATCCAGCCTGTCCAGGTCTCTCTGGAGAGAGAGAGAGCCCTCCTACCCTCCAGCAGATCAACACATGCTTCCAGCTTGGCGTTATTTGCAGATTTGCTGATGGTGGACTCAATCCCCTCATCCAGATCATCAGTAAAGATATCAAACAGGACTAGGCCCAACACTGATCCCTGGGTGACACCACCAGTGACTGGCCACCAACTGGATGCAGCACCATTCACCACCACTTTCTGGGCCCGGCTATCAGCCAGTTCATCTTCACCCAGCAAAGAGTGCACCTGGCCAAGCGGTGGGCTGCCAGCTTTTCCAGGAGGATGCTGTGGGAGATGGTGTCAAAGGCTTTGGTGAAGTCCAGGTAAACATCTACAGCCCTCCCCTCATTCCCTAGGTGGGTCACCTGGTCATAAAAGGAGATCAGGTTGATCAGGCAGGATGTGCCCCTCCTAAATCCACGCTGCCTGGATCTGATCCCCTGGCCATCCTGTAGGTGCCATGTGATGGCACTCAGGATGATCTGTTCCAGAATCTTGCTGGGCACCGAGGTCAGGCTGACAGGCCTGTAATTTCCTGGATCTTTCTTCCGGCCCTTCTTGTGGACGGGCTCACATTGGCCAGATTCCAGTCCTTTGGGACCTCACCAGTGAGCCAGGACTGATGGTAAATAATGGAGAGTGGCTTGGTGAGCTCTTCTACCAGCTCCCTCATCCCCCCCTAGGATGGATCTCATCTGGTCCCACAGACTTGTGAGTATCTAAGTGCTTCCTCCTGGATTGCAGGGGGGCTATTCTGCTCCTGTCCCCATCTCCTAGCTCAGGAGGCCAGTTGTCCTGAGGATGACCTGTCTTACTGTTGAAAACTGAGGCAAAGAAGGTTTCAGAAACCTTCTTTGTTAAGTACCTCAGCCTTTTCTTCATCTTTGGTAACTTGTTATTTGTTAAGAATGAACCACAGAGTGATGCAGCCATATGGAGTTTTCAGACCTTTCTGACAGGGCGAGCGCTCTCACTAGAAAGACCTGGCTAGCTGAGCTGGAGAGAGCAGATGTCTGGCACATGGGGAGAAAGATGTCAGCAGACAGTCATCTGCTCTGGTCCTCTCACTGTACTCCATGAGTATGCCTTTAAATGGATTTATTTCCCCCAGTGCTTGATTTGGATAGGATCAGGTGGTAGAGTTGTTTCAAGGTCTGTAAGTGGGCATCTGAGACCTTGAAAATGAATTGACATGTTCAAGAGCCATGCAGGGAAACCATACAGAGCAACTATTTTTTTTTTTTTAAAATATTTATTTATTTACTTACTTACTTCTAGGAGAGAAAACCCTATGCTCAGCTATGCTAGTCCTGGAAGGTGATGTGGTGGGGGCATAGGCGACAGGGCAGGAGGCAGGAAAGCATTTCTATTCATTTTTTTCCTCACGCAAGTGTGAATTATTCATGGAGCTCCACTGACTTAGTGCAGGGAAAAAGACTTCCTGTTCATTATTCACTGATCTCTTCAGGAACATTACATCTTTTTTTTTTTTTTTTTTTTTTTTTTTTTTTTTTTCCCGTAATTTTTTCTGAAAACGAGNTTTTTTTTTTCTTTTTTAACCTGGAATCTCTCTAGGAACAGGAGAAGTTTGGCCCCTGGACTTTAACGGAGTCCTTTGTCATGTACCTTAGTTACTTATTCTTTATAATGAAGATGCTAGAATTAATTCCTAAGAAAGACAGCGTAAAGAAACATCCCTGTTATTAAACAGTTTTCAGAGTTGTGGTTGAAAGATTTCCAGGTGGCAAATAAATGCCCCAGTGGACTGACTCTATGTCAATTGACTCATGATGTGATTGACGGTGTCTAGTCATGTATTGAAGCTGTCCTTGAGGGCTATCACCTGGTTCCTTCTCTGGCAGTGAACATGAGATGAGAAGACTGCAGTGGGATGCACAAAAGCCCTGGTGACCACACTGGGAAGAAGCCCAGCAGCTCAGCCTGGTTCGGGTCTCTTTTGAGGTTACCAATCCCCAAAGTACCAAGGATATTGAAGTAGTACCATCAGATTTTTTGGCATTCACTTGCATTCCCACACATGCCAGGAGGATCACTGAGCTTGCTTTTCACTGGAGTTTTGCTCTTTTATCTCCCTTTTTCCAGCCCTAGCACTCTGTACAAATACAGGTGTTGCAAGCTCTGCATGTTGGTTTTTTTATGGGACATTTGCTGTTTTCTAAAGGTTCTATTTATCCTTTTCTAGTGATTTGCAGTTACATATAGGGTAATTTCTCTACAGGTCTCCTTCCAGGCAAGACTGTGATAGTATCAAGTATTTAATTGGGCTATGTGGTCTCTGAGACCAACCTCAGACTCCTGATTCCCTGTGCAGATGAGACAGGTGCTGCTGTGCATATTGATGAAGATGAGCTTTCTGTGGGAGTCAGCCAGGATGCGTTGGGATGACGAGCAAGGAAGAAAAGACCCAGAGAAGGGAGTGATTGCTGGTGTCATGAGCAGGATGGGTCAGAGGGTGTGAATTGCACAGCAGGCATCGCTGCAGATGTGGCTGTGAAACAGACCCTATGTAGCACTGCTCTGCCAAGCAGGGCAGTGTCTGGAGCAGAGCCCTCTCTCTGGGACACTAAGAATGGAGAGGAGACACCGGCTCTCTGTGTGGGTCTCTATACATGTCTCTATGGGTATGCTCAGGCTGTTGTATGTTACATCCCATTATTGTGCTCTGTCTACTTTGGTTTGTGCTTGCTGTGCAAGCTCTGCCTGCAAGAACAGCTCAGCAGGACTTGTTCCCAGGAACAAGTCCTGGGAACTTTTGAAAGACCAGAGGAGCAAAGTAGAATTGAGGCATGAAGCATATGTTCACAGTCCAAAGGAAGGTATCAGTTCATCTGGACAGGAATTGCTTCCAGCTTGGCTATCTCACCTTCTCATATCCAAAATCACTTATGATTAGTGATTAGACTTACGAAGGAGTGAATGCAAAGGAAGGGTTTGAAAGCAGCCTGGAAAAGCTTGGCCAGGGTCATGGCATACAAGTCGTTAGGAAAATAGCAGCACCTCTGCCTCTTGGTTGGCTCTAATGCTCTCTGGAGATTCAGGTGAGCTGCCTGGCCAGGCTGCATAGTAGGGAGGACAGGAAAATGGTCATAATTCAATTATTCAGGCAGTTCAAAGGTCTCTGCAGGCAGCTGCTCCTCATGTATGTGTAGGGGAAGGTTGTAGCATTGCTGATGAGTGTCACCCATAAGGAAGGAAGCTCAGAGTGTGGTTCTGGGTGGTCACTGGGTGTTCACTGGCACTGAGCCAGGGGCTGGGCAGCAGAGGATGGGCTTCCAGTGTCTGTCCAGACATGTCACTATCCAGCGCTGCACTGCTCTCTGACAACAGGCAGTGTGATCTTTTTTTTTTGCTTCATGTGGCAGACAATGTCCAGACACCCCTGGGTATTTCCTGGCTGTTTCTCTGCACCTGCTGGACATAACAACCTTTTCAGAACTTTCTGCCACACAGGGGTGTGCAGCAGGATGTGCTTGGGGAGTGAGAGCTTGTGCATATTCCCATTTGCTGGGAATTGTTATTGAGGGAGGTAGACCTTGACACTGGAAATATCATGGAAGTTACTTGGAAATGAGATGAAATGTCATTCATTTTGCATGTAGGCAAAAAGCACAGTAAATGAAAGGATTAGACTGGAGAATGCACGAAGGGAGAGCTCTTGTCCCGATCAATAATTTAAAATTCCCAGACAGTGAGTGTTAGGGTTGCATGTACAAAACAGTTGAACAGACTTGCCAAGAAATTATTAAAAAGACTAGTTTATTCAGATTTACTGGTTGCAGTTGAGCTGAAGGTCAGAGTTAAATGTAACTGAAACTTATGCATGTATAGTAATTCACAGTTCCTTCTATTCAAAGTGCCTTAAACTCTGTCCTTAGCATGATGGCCAGGAGAAAGAATAAAAAATTGAGTTAACCCTGTCTGCTTAGAAGAATTGTCTCTGTCATACTGAAGTCACAACAATTCAAATACTTTTTCTGAATGTGTGCTGTGACCAAACTTCCATTCCAAGTGGCCTCGTGCTGTGTTGGAGGCTGTACAAAGCAGTGAGCGAGGAGTGAATGGGGAGGCAGTGTGGTTCAAGAAACAGGTCTGTGGACATGGAGATATGGCTGTACTCAAAGACTTCTGTGTGACAGGCTTATGTCTCTGCCATCCCTGTTCTTAAAATGGATAATGGCTCATGGAAGGTAATGAAATGTGCTAATAGTTCAGAAGCACGTAGGTACTTCATGTCTCGCGTTCTTGGAGCATGCACTGTCTAGATATAAGTCAGGAGTTAATGCATCCCTTTTTTTTTTTCTTTTAATAAATATGATCTTGCCTTTTAGGCTTATGTGCCTGTATCAAAGCCCCTTTCGTCACCTTTTTTTCATCCATACTGAATCCTAAACTCTCTGCTGAGAACAGAAGCACTGGCCTTCATGATTGTCTGTGAGCAGCATCTCCTCTTTAATCAATGTGTCATACCATGAGTACTGCAGCTTCTCATTTCTTTAAGCTGAAGCACTCAATGGCAACAAATCAGTATAACTTCCTTTGTAATGTCACTGACCGCTTGACCACCTGGAGGCCAAGCAGGTGACCTGCTTGAGTGTCCTGGAGGTAGGACAATCTGCAGTGGTGTGTCAGGCTCTAGAGAGAGCAGTCTGCTCTAAGCCTCGGCATGCAGCTGGCAGCAGTCTGGTGCTACAATAGCGATCGGTGGAGGTAAAGGATGAGAGAACGACTCTTTGTAGCAGTGATCCAAGTCTTTATTCCCCGACCTGGGGCCGGGAGAACAGTGAGGCAACGAGAGCAAGCACCAAAGAACACTAAATGAGAGTTACACAGGGTTTTTATATAGAGGATGGAGAATGGGCGGAACAAGGGACAAACCAATAGGGAAAGGTCACGAGGTGGCAGGTACCCAATTACAGAGTTCATAGGGAGGGTCTCATTTAAACAAGCCAATGAAGACTACAACGGAACCGAACTTTCCAGGTGCTAATTGAATATGCAACAGTAAGATGAATAAACATAAAAGTAAAGTCCAATAGAGAACCGAGTAAAAGAGGGGTTTCTAGAACAAAGGAGGAGTCATCATTGAAAGTAACACCCAGGGGGATGTGGTTTACACTTCAGTGCCTCCCACAGCACCACCTTCAGACCCGCCCTCAGAGTCACTGTCATAGGCGGGGAAATCCCCCCACTGGATGTCTTGATTGACACACAGCCCAAAAGTGGGCTGGGCCACCGCAATATTGTTATATCTGGTTTTCCCCATAAATGCTGCTACCACTAAAATCTAGAGGAATCCTTTGCTTTTTCAAATGTGCCACATTTTCAGCACCCCCCACCCCTGGTGGTGTAGCCAATGCCATGAGAGTGGATTAGGAAGGATTAATGTTCCCTGCCCTCTGTGAAAGGCTGATTTGAAGGGTCTTATCTTAGATATTCCAGCGAACAGCCCCCTCAGGTGTCATCGAGGAGCTGGTGTTGCCTCTGAGGATCCCCAGACCCAGGTGTGCCAGTTAACCTCCCAAGCAAAGTGTCAGAGCCTCGATAGTAAGAAAGAAGGGTCAGCTGGTGTGTGCTGGTCCAGACCCTGCCCAGACAGGGTGCCATCCTGCAGGCTTGGCCCAAGACAGAACACAAGGAGGAGTGGTTTCATACTTATTTCGGTGATTTTGGATCAGTGAGTCATCCCCCTGCCTCTGTCCGCTTCTGCCTGGCCCTCTCACACCCGAGTGCTGCGTTTCATGATGTTGTGCCCATGGTGTTGTTTGCTTACCAGCAAGAGTTGCCTTGGACAGGTCATTATCCATCTGCCACTGCTGGGTGCCCTTGAATCCGATGTGGTCCCTGAAGGCACAGTGGGAAGCGTGAGCTGGAGCTGTGCTCTCTGCTCTGCCCAGCCCACTGGTAGTGGGTGACTGAGTACTGTGCAGGATGGGGGACATGAGCATCTGCCAAGGGTGACTGGGGATGCTGCCTGATTTCTTAAAATGTTGCCTAGAAACCAAACTCAATATTGCTGAACTCCACCAGGTCTGCAGTGCAGAACTTGCTGCACAGGGAAAAGGATTTTTTATTTTTATTATTATTTTCTACTTTTTTTTCCTCTCTCTTACGAGAAATAACTCACTTTTCAGCTGTTGGAGAAGGTAGTAATTGATCTAGAGCTTTGCAGTTTGCCTTCCGGAATGGTTTTATTCTTAATGTAGGAATAAAATTCTGTTAGGTCAAATACACAGCAATAAATACAAGAAGCACATTAACTTTAATATATTGGATTATTCCACTTGGTGGTGACGGGGAAAAAAACAAGATTTAATTCCCCTGACAATGCAGGCAAAGAAAATCACTCTCTCTGCCCATGTTTTTTTCTGTTAAGTCATTTTTGTCTGTCATTGCTGGTGCTGCAGGCTTTGGCGGGGTTTAATTTTACTTTTTTTTTTTAACCTGGGGTGAAAGTAAGAAGTATTTTCTCCAAGTAAATTGTTCACAAATTCTCTCAATGCCTTTCATTTCTAGCTGTTGCAGACTCCTTCCCTAGTGAGATGCGTGGAGCTCTTGGTACTGTCACAAAAGGTGGTATTGTCATGAGCTGGCAGGGTGAGTTTGAGCTTCACTCTGCCATAGGAGTGGGGCAGTGAGTTCAGCACAGGTGTTCTCCTTTTTCCAGGCATTCTGGTGTTGATTTCTCTTCCTGCCCTGAAGCTTCTCAGCTAAAACTAGGATTTGCTTTTCCATGCCAACTGTTTTTGTGATGTACCACCACCCTTCAGTGCCACAACATCTGTTCCACCTTTCCTTGTGTCCCACACTCCAGCGCTGGCTTAGGGCCTCCATGCCGTGGTGAATGTACCCAGCAGTGCATTAATGACTCTCAAGTGATATTCCTTGCAGTGCTGAAGTCTTTCATCAAGTCCCATAGTCAGTCCTTGTGCTGACTCTTCTCTCATTTTTCTGGTAGAGCAGTGACATTAGAAACTTTTCCCACAATCCTTGCGTTTTCATGGATTTCTGTTTTGTATTGGAAAAAGGCCAGATGAGAAGAGGCAGGAATTACTTCCTTGCTTGTCATCATGGCAGACAGGTAGAAGATGGCTCTGCTGTGGACCAGGCAAATAGCAGAAAGACTGCAGCAGGGATTTTATCTGGGTGAGAGAGGAAGCATCACAGCATGGTGGAGGACTGTAACAAAGGATTTGCAGAGCTAAAGCCTTTCTAGACAGAAAGCTTTGAAAAAAGGCTGGATGAATCTGTGTCAGGAGAGATGTACAGGTGGGAAGCAGAGAAGGGGACTTGGAGCAGGCAGGCTTGGATTGTATGGCTGGAATGTGTGTTGGTTCCAAAGCATCTCTCTCCTGTGTGCAAGTTGGCAGGAGAGACTGGGGAAAGGCAAGGTGGGAGTGTCTGTGTGGATAACTGAGTCTTTGCGGTGTTTTTATCTGTCTAGGCAGAGTTACCAATAAGCCGGCCTCCTGCACCAGCACACAGACTCCATCTGATTGTATTTGTCTGAGAGAAGAAAAACTTCACAATAATCCTGCTGACAATTAATTGGCTTTTGTTCAGCAAGAGTGAACAAGATCTCATCTTAATCTGTTTCATTATTTTGCCTCGTATAGCACAGTCAACACAAGATTAGGTTTAATTTACAAAAAAATGCAAAGTCATTACTCATATCTGGATCAGGATTTTATCTGCTTCATTTTGCAGTGCTTCGTGTGTCAATATTAATGAGAGGAGCTGCACTATGTGTGGTGAGGTAGAAATAGCACTGCTTGACTTCAGGACCTTTGGCAAGGATTGCAAGTAGCAGAGCTCTGATACCATCCTTCCTCTACCCTCAGCTCTTCAGAGAAGAAGCTTCGTGCTCGGGGAAACTTGAGTATATACACCCCACTGCGTTTCAATGCTTCTGAACATGGTACATCTGCAATGTGCTCTGTGGGGAGGCATGTCACTGCCAAAGCTTCCTCCCCTCCCTGTGAGTGCCCAGCCCCTGTTCCTGCTGCAGTGAGATGTGTTTCCCTACGATCCATCAGTCCAGTGAGCACTCTTATGGCTTTATTGCAGCCTCTCTGGGAGCACTGATTGCACTGTGCTTAATGGGTCTGCACAGATACCAGCTCCAGATGAGTTGCTCTGAGTGCCTGCAAGGGAGGTCAGCCAAGGCCATGTGTGATGTGTCTGGGACTCCTGCCTGTTTGGGGAGGGCTGCAGAGCTCTGCATGCAGAGGAGGTGGGCAGAGGGGCTGTGAGTGCCTGGGCATGGTGTACCAGGAGACACAGACAGCCCTGCTGCTCTGGGTGAGACTCTTTGGAGTCTTGTTGCCTGCATTAAGGCTAGAAAATACTCTACAAGGAAAAGCATGTTACTAATTTGAGTGATACTTCAATGCTCTAGGATAGTGTTGAGCAAATTGTGCTGCTTCCACTTGAATTTGAAAGGCCTTGATCTATGTTCAGACAGCTTTCACTGCTCTGATTACTCATTGCAGTAAGGCTGCCTGCATCCAGAAGAGGTGTGTTCTGTCTGCTGCCCAAGAGGCAACAATCCTTCCAAAATGTGTATGGGTGTCCCGGATGGCAGGGATAAGCATCAGGGTCTGTGCAGCAAAGGCTGCACTGCAAACCATGCCAGCAGGCACTGCAGCAGGACAAGAAGAAAACACTCACTCGAGCCTAAGCTGCAGCCGGAATAAACAAGGTGCAGTGCTCAGAAACAGACCCAAACCACGGCATCCAGGCGGTACAATTACATCTCTTGTGCGTTGCTTGGCACGGAGAGAGCCGGCAACCCCAGCAGCTCCTGCCTGCAGCCCGAGTGCCCTCTGCTGTCACCTCCCAGGGACCGGGCTTGGGGAGGGTGACACAGCCCCCGGCTGTGCCTGCCTGGCTGTGTCTGGCTACTCTGTTCCTGTGACATCTCTTCCTCAAGTGTCAGTCTTGACTATGAGTATCTTGTTCTGGTTATCTGTGAACCTTTGCTTCACACACAGACTGCTGTGCAAGGAGCTCGGCTCTCTCGGGCAGTCCTTGTGCTTGCCAGCTTCTGTGAGACTTTTCCAGCTGAACTCACTGTAGCTGTTCTCTCTGTAATTCCAAGGTGGCTCCCCAGTAGCAAAGCATCTTTAGGTCCTTATTTCCCAACTAGGTAAGGAGACTGAGGCCAGGGGAGTCACTGCCCTGAGTCACTGCCCTGAGGACATCAGAAGGAACTAACTGGATGGAAGGAGAAGCAGGGATCAGGGTAGCTCAGTGCCAAGGCTGCTGACATGTGGACTACTTTGTCCCCTAAGGTATCTGTATGATGTGGGACAGCAGTGAAGGAGGTGTGGGAGTGGCTGCAAAGGGAGATGTATGCCCCAGGGAATGTTTCTTCACTAGTCCAGTGCTTTCCAGTTCTTGGGAGGGTTTCTGCTCTTGACAGGCAAGGATAAGTCTCTGGTTTTCCATCCCACTACCTGTGACCTTACTGATACCTGACTCTGAGATTATCTCATTTGGTTAGAGAGCATGGTGCTAATAACACATAACACCAAGGTTGTGGGTTCAATCCCTGTATGGGCCATTTACTTAAGAGTTGGACTCAGTGATCATTTTGGGTCCCTTCCAACTCAGAATAATCCGTCAGTCTGTGAATCTCTGCTGCAGCTTTCAGGTGAATGTCTCTTCTGCAGTAGTTGATGCTCTGTTATCTTGTCTTTCAGAAAGTGCCACTCCCAGCTTCTGTAAGCTGATGTAGAAGGAATTGAGCTCCTAAACTACCCTCCCTTTTACAACTAGAACAATTGAGCTGCAAGCAACAGGGAATTGTCAGATAGATTATTTTTATTTTCTCCCCCAACTGTCCCATCCCCACTCTTGAATTGCCTAGTGGGGAAGAAAACTCCTCAATCTGTCCACAACTCCCCAGGTGGGTGATAATAGATGCTTCATATAGAAAAATTCAATTAGACTTGACAGGAGATGTATGATAGTGCTTCCTTGCCAGACCCCATATTGCTCTGTTCTGTTCCTCTGCAAGAGACTTGCTGTAGAAGTTTCTATGAAAAAAACCAACCAACCAACCAACCAACCAACCAACCAACCAACCAACCAACCAACCAAC
>VZRV01004040.1:435291-454041 GCA_013398115.1 Falcunculus frontatus | reverse complement strand
CACCCCCCCCCCCCCCCAAAAAAAACCTCCAAACAACCAAAAAACCAAAACCCCAAGGGGAAAAAAAACCCTAGAAAACAAACTCCTCTTAACTATAATGGCATTTATATCCAGGATGAACTGTGGTGGGCTTTGTAGAAAAGAAAATTACTGTGGTATCTTGTGCAACTGCAGACATAAGTACAACCAGCTACTCAGGACATCAGGTGCCAACTGGTAAGAGCAGGACAGGGCTGTTGTGCTGTACTGGGGCTTCTCTTGGTGCCTCTGAGCATTAAAGCAGCCGGGGCAAGAGGTGTTCATGTGGTGTCTTGGCAAAGAGTGAAAGGTTCCTGTCTTAAACTCTCTAGTCCCGTCATCCACCTGTTCCATCCCATCATGGGTGTCTGGAAAACACTTCTGTGTTCAGTGTAGCTCAGCACTGCTGGGGTGCCTTGTGGGCATGATGTACAAAGGAACACAAGCCCTTTCTGCAGCTCTTGTTGCCATGTTTGAGACTGGGAGGGCACCCTTTTATGTGGTTTTGGCTTTTTGGTGTTTTTTTTCCTCCACCGTGAATGTTTCAGCAACACTCAATCTTTGTGGTTTAATGTTCAGATTTCTAAATACTCTGAGTCTGGGGGATGAGAATATCTGATTTAATTTACTTGGGCAGACCTCTTTCTGTCTGTACAGCACACATCTGCATTGGTCACCCATGTTCCCAGAAGCTACTGTGTAGTGTCACACAGCTGCTTGCTGATGTTGGCAGAGCAGAAAGCAGAAGGAAGTTGCATTGAAGTGGTGGGTGACAGAGCCCTGCAGCAGCTGGGCCTGCAGCAGCATCTAAGGCCTTTTGCCACAGTTACACTTAGTTTCTGTAATCCTATGAAATTGCATCATCTCGATTTCCATGAAGTCTGTAAGGTGTGAGAAGCCATTACCCTCCTGCACTCCGTTTGTCTCTGACAGGTGAATTGACATCGCCTTGGAACTGGGTGTATGTGTATGGTGCAGTGTGTTCAGACTTACGGCGTTTGATCTAAATTCAAAAGGCATTTGGAACAAAATATTTATAATGTGAGCAAGACTTTTTTGGTCCCCCATGTACCCAGACACACATACTAGACTTGGGAGTCTAGTATGAACATGGCTGAATGTGAGGAGTAATTGCTCCTGAGGTCAGCAGTGGCTTTTGTGAGCAGCTTTGTGAAGCAGAGGTGGCTGTTCTCTGCAGTGAGGCTGCAGGCACTGAGTGTCTTGGAAAACACCTCTTGGAGGGGAGTGGGAATGTCAGGACAAGCTTTGCAGGATGCCTCTGACAGCCAACGTGAACATGGGGTGTGCTGGCATAAAGAGGGAGCGCAGGGAGAAAAGGCCTCAGGCAGCTGCGTTCATTGTAACAGAGCTGCTGGGGAGGCTGTGTGCATTCAGTGCTTCAGCCTAGATAAACTCAAAGTGGGGACCACGGTCCTGCCCTGTGTCTACAAGGGCCACAATATCCGAAGGCTTAATCCTGAGGTTTATCCTGACTGTAAGATGGTGACTTGGGAAAGGTTCAGTTTAACAATTGCATACTGATTCCTTAGGGACAGATGGAGGGATTATTTCTTCTGTGGGGCAGAGAGTTGGCAGTGAGCTAAATATTAACTAACAGCTGCATTAAAGGCTAAGGGTGGGTAAAGCAGCACTGCATGACAGTGTGTGCAGGGATAAGGGAGGGAAAACAATTAAATTTTGAACTGATTCTGGTGCCTCCTGGGTCAGAACTAAGTTTGAGCTCACAGTAGAGCCCAAATGACCTGGGCAGCAGGGGTGGAGTCTGTAGATACCTTCCTGTACCTTCTCTGTACCTTGAATGAATTCCCAGTATATTTGAAGTGCACTTCTGCTTGCTGTTACACTGCAGACCCATTGCACATTAAGTGCTTCCCGTGGGTCCAGGGTACTGGGGAAACAGAGCACGTACCTCTTTCAGGGACACCCATGGTAGTATATATGGATACAAAAAAGGCCTCAGCAGGGAATTTCTTTAGCCTTTGCAGCATCTTGTGAAAGCTTTCTCTTTCCCATGTAAAGAATTTAAAACAATGTTACAGTTTTGTAAACTTTACACCTGCAGTTGTTTTTCAAGGATTGTTATGGTTTTAACTAGAAAAACATCTAGAAACGAATGGTTCAGAACTTGTCCAATCACCTCGAGGGGTGGATGGCCAAGGGACTAATTACTTTAAGCCATTCAACACGCTTCTGCATATTAACATATAAAAGCTATTCAATTTTCCATTAAACTTCCTTACTTTGGATCATCTTTGGTGCTTGGATTGTGTCAAGCTACAGTGACAAGTATACAAGGTACAGTGACTCCTGCTTTTGGACCAGACTGGCTCCACATAATCAGAAGATGGATGCCTGAGCACAGGGGACAAATACCCAGTATACAAGAGGAAATCCACACACAATTGTGTCACTTTATTATATTTGCCTGGACTCTGGCGTGGCTGTGGTTTGGGAGTCCCATGTGCCTGTGGCACCCGGATGCAGCTGTGCAGGAAGCCTGAGGAAGTAGCATGCACAGTGCCCAGGTGGGAAGCTCTTTCCTTTGGCTGCAGGCAGTAGCAGTCACTGCACATGTAAGAGGGCACTTTAATGGCAGCCCACAGAGGGCAGACAGACAGATGGACACAAAAATCTTAAGTACCTTCTCTAGGCAACACCAGCTCTGTGAGGGGATGCTCTTCTGAGTGGAATAACTGGCAGGGACAGTCTTCGTTCAGGGAAGCTTAGGGGTTTGTTCAGGATGAGACTCACAGCCCTGAGGGATAGCAAGAAGCACAAGTGGGAGAGTGAAGTGCTGTCTTGTCAGTGAACACATGGCAGAGACAGACGTACTTCTGCAGATGCTGTCAGCAGAGGTGGAGCGAGGCCAACAGCTTTCTGTGTCCTGCTAGCAGAGTTACACTGGATGAGCAGGATGCTTGTTGCATGAAGCGTGCAGAGGCCAGGAACGGGTAGATGAGTTTGTTTTCATTTGTTCCTGGACCCTACCCCAAATTTTTTCTAACCCATTTCCCTAAGTTGTTGTCATCTCTCTCTCTCCCCCAGCAATTACTCTCAGATGCCATCTATCTGAGGGAGCCAAATGAAGCCCCAGGGTTGAACACCAGACAGGTTTCTGTTCCAAACACTTTCCTTGATAAATGAATGCTGGAAAAGGTGTAAGAGAAAAGGATCCAATCGCTCTTGCTTTGCATTATCACTAAAAATTAAATTAATAGCACTTGACAGCCAAGCTAGAGCCCCTCTGTGGTAAACAATGCTACCTGTTTATAAATGGGAGAAGCCAAGGCTCTCACTGCAGCTCATGGAAACAGCTGGGGACAGGGCTCTGGCTTTCCCTTGTATGTTTTGAGACACAGGGTCTGTGGTTTTCTTTATTCTTTTCTTCCCACTCTTTTAACTCCCAGAAAATAAAGTACCCCTTAAAGTTAAGGAGTGCCCAAATCTGGGAAGCAGGCAGGAGAGATACCTGACTTGGGCTGAGTGCTAGGGATTCAAGGCTTAAGAGAGGAGGTGTGCAGGATTTTTAGCTGATCTCCTGTATGACGGAGAACATCAGTGCAAGTGGTGAGGCTGAGTCTTGGGGTGCATTCACAAATTCATTCACATTCTTTGCATAGTCCTCTTGAGGAAGGATGGGTGGTAGCTCCTGGCATCTTGCACACACGTTCCTATGCAGAAAGGCCATATGCTCTACAGCCAGAAGCAGCACCGTGCAGAAACCATCCAAAGGCCATGGGATGCCCTGAGGGAAGTCAGCTCCAGCATGCAGATCCTGGTTCAGCATAGCTATGGCTCCACTGTCACGCTGCTGTTGGTGACACGGACACCATACCATCCCTTCCAGAACAGCGTGTCCTGGCCACCATGTTCAAAGAGGACAAAACGGACCCCAGGCCCATAGTTGGAAAAGGTGTGGGAGATCTTTGGGACAAGAGACAAAATAGTTGTTAGTAAGTGTCAAACCACCACAAACCTACCACTGTTCAGTGCACAGAGCCTTCAGCCCCACTGGCCACAGTCAGACCTACCAGGCTGGGTAACAGTGGGGACATTTACAGTGGGAGAAGCTTTGATCCCCTTGTTCCGAGGCCACTTAATCACTCCCAGTTGGACATCTTCACCTTACACCTGCTAGTGATGACTCAGCAAGTTTCCAAGTTTCCTGTAAGGCAGCCTCCCTTTTCCTTGTTCAATCATAGGGTCATGGCTCCAGAGAACACATGACAGAGCCTTCTCCTTCCCTTGGAGAATTCTCCTGGTTAAAAATATTCCTGATTCATGTCGGTTGGGTATCACCTGCTGAGCCCATAGCTGTAACTCACCTCAGTCCAGCTGGCATCATTGTCCTGTGGGATGGTGACAGTCTCACTTTTGTACTCAGCCAGCACATCCTCATTCTCAGAGAGCAGCTTCACGCACAGCTCATAGAGGCAGCCAGCATCACTGCGTCCTGCGTACCTACAAGGAGATCCAAGCTGTTGGCATTACCTGTAAGAGCTCTGCAAAGCCTCTACCACTCTCACCAAGTTACTGGGGCCTTGGTTTGAGATGGAAATCTGCAATGGTTCTTAGCCCAGCCCACCACCTCCCCTCCTTCACCACAGGAACCCGGGCTTTGGAGTTCATGTGCTCCAACAGTTTAAAGTTTGTGGGAGCTGCCTGTGAGCCCTGTCCCACATCCAGAATCCCGGCAGCTGAGGTTTTAAGGCCCAGTATATATGAGATATATGCCCTCCCTGTTCTTCCTTATCTTTCTTAACCCTCTGCCTGTCCTCGGAGCCTTCCTTAATACTTACCAGTCTCTTACCATGATTTTAGGCTGGGTTGTATCCATCAGCTCTTCCCAGTAGCCTTCAGCCCTAAGGTCAATGACCTGAGCCTTTCGACACCACCTGAAACACAAGATGTTAATTGGTATCTGGGACTGGGGGAACCAAAAATTCCCCCTTTCCTGAATAAGAGAAGAAAGCAGCCTTACTCATAAGATGTAACAAAGTATTTATGGACTTCTTCACTAGGAAATTCTTTTCCAAAGTCCCCTGGGAGCTCTTCAATTTTCCAGCCATCACCTCCATTCTCTACCTCTCCCCAGTGCTCCAAGTCTTCTGCAAATGGCAGAAAAGAGACTTGGATGAGTCCTGTGGGCATGGGGAACCTGACCATCTCTGTCTGGAACCTTCCTCTGGCTCGTGAAAGTCTGATATTAGACGCAGCACTGATTTTATACGTAGACTATGGATATGTTTGTTAAGTAAAGCTCAGGCAAAAACCTTTAGTCTGACTGAGCCTAATCACACCAAACTTTAACATTCCCCAGCAAAATGGCTGTGTCTGTGTGGGTTTAAGAAAGTATTCCAGGGAAAGAATTTAGGTATCTGAACAGTGTGTCTGCATTTTCAGTGTCACAGCACAGAAAGACCCTGGGGAGAGATGCTGATTGCTTTATTTCTAAGTTTTCTAAATCACTAAGTGGTATTTTTCACACAGTAAGACCTTAAACATTGGGCTTTTCGAGAGGGAAACTTGGACATTGGAAAAGCTTGCAGAAGGTCATCTGTAAACAAAATGGGGAAGCTGTGTTGATACTGCTTTGGTCTACGATGTGTGAAATTGTTGCTGCTTGGGTTGTGAGGCTTGGTTACTGGTGCTTATTGCTAAGCAGCTTATAGCTCTGGCAATTGAAGTTCCTAGATTCAGAATAATGGCGCATGGGGTGTGTGCCCAGCCTCTAATATGGGCTTGTGGTGAGGAGGGTAAAAACACGATTGGCCTGAGCTGCTCCAAGGACAGAAGCCTGAAGGGCCTGGAGAGCTGAGGGCAGACTGGCCCCTGAGCAGGGCAAGGCTTCATCTCTCCTGTCATGGCTTCGCAAGAAGCAATACAGAAACAAATGCCATGGCCATTACTGTGTTGGATGGTTTCTGCAAAGGACATCTTTGTGTCTCAAACATGATTTAGATCCCTGCAGAGGTTATATAAAGTTAATGTCATGTAAAGCCCTTTGCAAAGGCTGATTATCAAAGGCCTTTGTGCCCATTAAATGATTTGGCTGCACAGATTGAGTGACTTGACTCTTGGGCAAGGAGAAAATTCTGCAACCTGACAGCAACTAAGATCTATTTTCAAAGACTAGAGATACGCAATTCTCAGTGACTGGTCACCTCTCTGACACCTTGAGGCTTGTTGGGATGTCTCTCACCTTCACCACATGGGTTCTTGATGAGATTCTTCCTTTTCTTACTCAGGAAATAGAAGTTTTGCCAGTTCTCTGCATCTGAGTCTGCTCTGGTGAGGCCTTCCTGCTGACACTTCAGGATCCAAAGTGCAGCTCCATCAACCAGGTTCTTCCACTGGCAGCAGACCAGGCGGCACACCAGCACCAGATCCACCGCAGGTATGGAAGCCAGGATTCGGATCAGGACTGCTTCAGGGAGAGTCTCCATCCCTGGGGCAGGCTGGGCAGAGCTGTCTGAGAGAGAGGGTGGAAAGGAGTGGTGAGGGTTTCCCACCCTCAGCAACATCAGACACTGATGCAGTAGAAAAAAAGGGAAAATAAGTATGTTATCTGAAGGCATGATTTTGCTTCCTAGCCTCAAGGTCTCCTGTTCCTTATTAAGTTAATATCCTGAAGCAGATTAATATTTTTATATTTTAAGTAAAAGCCCTGAATTAAATCTGCCCACAAAATATATGTATTTGACAACTGCAATTGTGGGCAGTTTGTTCATTTTCCAGGCTGGAATCATTCCTTCCAGAATCTCTGCGACAGCAAAAATCAGCTTCTTAGTAATGATTTCCTCTGCAGAGAGAGGCACACGGGTGCTTGTTCTGCCTTTAAAAACATCCCTGATAACAAATGCTGCAAAGCAGAACTCAAATATCAGCGTTAAGCATCTTGCCAGCCCCTTTTGCAGTGGTTCATTCTATATCTGACAGGCTTTCCCTCAGAGAGCTGGCACTTAATCTTAGTCAAGAGCCTGTATAAAGTAAAGGTCTGAGTGTAACTGAAAATAACTCAGCTGATATTCTCCAATATTCTATTTTCTATGGCCTCATAACTGGAGGAATTAAGTCAGAAGTGTCTGCTCTAACTTCATGTGCTAATTCTGGACTCCAAACAGCTCTCTGCTGCCCTGAGTCCAGGTCCAGGAGCTGCAGGACTATGAAAAGATGACTGTGCAGATTCATAGCTTATGTCATCAGTGAGGGATGCACTGTGACACTGCTTTTATGTCAGCTGAGTCCCGGTGCTGGGAAGCTGCTGAGATTGCAGCAAACTGCATGGATGCAGCCAAACTCCTCAGGAATGACTCATTAAGCCTGGGAGAGCACTAAGAACAGAGGTGAAATACCCTGGCATGCAACTTAACGAAATACAGCAGTGCCAAACCTGGCAAGGGAGGGAAGAAATAGGGGAGTCACTGCTGTAGCAGCATCCTAAATCTAGACGTTCAGATGCAGAGCATCATGTGTCCTCTATCTGCACTGCACCCAGCAGGGGCACCGTCATTTAAAATGCCCTGGCTTATATGGAGACAGCATTAGTGATTTCCCATTCTCCGCACACTTCCAACCCTCAACCACAGTCCCGAAGGCTAAAACGTAATTTTTTTAAAAGTAGACAGGAGGGATCATGCTAGTTTCATCTCGTACAGGAATTTCAGAAGTCTCTCCTGCTCCCTGCCTGCTGATGGAGCACTGTTAGCCAAGCTTCCTCACGCACTCGGGAGAGGGGTGGAGGTACCTTTCCTTCCCCACCCCGGTTAAGCATCCAAGCAGTGAACAGCTTCGCATCACGGACGTGCTCCGGGCAGCGCCCATCCCTTGCCGTGCTCGGAGCACACGCGTGTCCCTCCTCTCTCCTCGGTGCTGCCCAGGAGACACCCAGGAAAAGCCGCAGGGGCTGGGGGGAGGCACCGAGCGCTCTTACCTGGGCCGCTGTTTCGCGGGCCGGGGCCGAGCCGGGCTGCCCTGCTCGAGGTCCGCGTGTGTGGGGAGGGTGGCCCGGGCTCCTGTGATAAAGGAACGCGGCCCGCCCCCGCCAGGCCCCGCCCCGCCCCGCGGAAGGGCCGCGGCCCCGCACATCCGTGTCCGGGAGGCGGAGCCGGGTGCGGCCGGGGCCGGGCCGGGGCACGGCGGGGAGCGGGCCTGGGGCCGGGGGGGCTGTCCGTGGGGCTGTCCGTAACGAGGGGAAACTTTGCTTCCGACAGCTCGGCCCGTCGTGCCGGGGATTCCCCATCGCGCTCCTGCGGCCCGCGGTCTGCCATGACAACCATCGGCGACCTCCCCGAGGACGTGCTGGTGGAGCTGCTGTCGCTGCTGCCCGTCCGGGACCTGCTCCGCAGCTGCCGGCTGGTGTGCACGCAGTGGCGATACGTGGTGGACCTGACCACCCTGTGGAAGCGCAAGTGCCAGCGCGACGGGTTTTATCGTCCGAGCTTGGACAGAAGCATCTCTGACTGGAGGATCTTCTATATGCTCTGCCACTTGAAGAGAAACTTAATCAAAAACCCTTGTGCTGAAGGTTTGTTTCATTATTTATAATAAAGGACTAAGAGTTTCCGAGCAGTCAGAATGAGTCAGTGTCCTGCATGCTTTAACTACTGCTGGTGCTGTGGGACTGTCCAGCTACTGGGTGGAGCTCTGCTGGGTCAGACTCCACTCCTGCAATAAAACTGCTCTAGGTAGATAGGTATGTATTCACTGATACTTTGTGGTTTCAGCCAGAAAAATCTGGAGTCATAAGGCCCCAGTACTGCAGGCAGTGACAATTAATTTGCACTGCGAGTACAATGTGGTAGTGAAATGATCAAGTATTGGGATTAAACATTTGGGCAGCTGGAGAACTTCTGTTACTAAAGACTTGACTAATATGACTACAGTAATCCTACTTTATTGCTGCTGCTGATTTTCTGATGAGGTCAGAAATCTGCTACCTGCTGTCCTAGATGCTGACAGCCACATTAAAGGTAATGGCAGCATAATGACAGGAGTCACTTACAGCTGTAGGAAAAATACAGTGGATCTGAAAACACCAAGTAGCTTCCTAGAATTCTCCTGTTGCTGATTCTAACAAAAACTGAGATCCTGCTGGTAGCTGAAGTGAGGTCCTAACCCTCACCTTGGACACCTGTGTTTCTAGAGAACTTCCAGCACTGGACACTTGATGAAAACAAAGGAGATGAGTGGAAAATTGAGGATCTGCCTGGAGCTCATGGAAATGATTTGCCAGACCCCACAGTACACAAATACTTTGTCACTTCATATGGGTAAGTACTGGATTCCAGTAATCTGGAGCTGGGAAACCTGCTTCCTCCCATCTGTCTGAAAAGGCACCATGGTTAGAAGGCTGGTGGCAGGTTACCAAACCTTAGATCACCTGTGGGAAAAGGAAGGAACTTCATTAACCCTTTATGCCAGGTAATCTGAAGAGATGGGTACTGCTGAGAGAACTGAGAATTGCTGAGAGAATTTAGCAGGTCCTAAATTTCTGTGCCTACCAGGAACTTCCTGTAATTTTTATAGTTAGGATAATCCACATGGGATCCCTGCTTCTCCTCTCCCAAACGTGGTAGGGAATGGTTAAGGGTCTGGCAAACTTAATCAACTGCACTTACATTACAACATCAAAGCTCTGTAACCTCCAGGAGTGGTAGGTGTGTCACACTAACAACTTGTAATAAAAGCTGTCACCAGAGGAGGATCAACAGCTTTTACATGCACTAGGCACTGGTTTCCTGTTACCAGTATGTAAGTGCAAGGACCCCTCTTAATCCAGCTTGTACTTAACTATTCCTTTTATCTTGGGTTGAAGCTAATTCAGTTCACTTCCTTGTCAGGTTCTGGCTATGGATAAGGCAGCATTTAGCCAGGTCAGCTTTGTGGGCCTCCAGGATTTGGGTGGGCATTAAAGCTGTCAGGGAAAGGACAGTGAGAGGGAAGGGATGTGTAGAACTGTATTTCTATGTCTGTTTCAGGCCATGCTTCAAGTCTCAACTCATTACCCTGAAGAAAGAAGGCTATTGGAATCAGCTCATGGATGAGAAACGGCCTGAAATTACAGTCAAGGACTGGTAAGTGGAAGCACTGAAAATTAGAATTTCTGGCATTGGTCTAGAGGAAAGCTAGGCTTCTGGAGCTTCTCATGCTATAAAATAAATTCTTTATTCTTTGGGAGTTGTAGTTATTGAGTAAAGAATAAGCTAAATCTAAACTTACTCAGTGGATTACAAGGTGGCAATCCTGTGAAGGGTGGGATAGCTGTAAGTTCTAGAACTTCTCTATAGCTATGGGGATGACATTCCTTTTCCTCTGCAGACAGGGATCCCCTTGGAGACTGCTTTTGAAAAATAAAGAAAACTGAATGCTGTATATACAGCGCTGCTCCTTGATTCCTCCTGCTTCTCCAGGTACGCTGCCAGGTTTGACTGTGGGTGCTGCTACGAGATCACGGTGAGGCTGCTCTCGAAGGATTACATCGTCCTGGAGGAGTTCCACCCTGAGCCAGTGGTCATTGAACAGTGGAGTGATGCCAAGTGGAGAGAGGTGAGCAGCAGCCCTGGAGGCAGGAGCTTTACAGCAGTGTTGTGACACGTGTGTTGCAAGTCTTACTTGGCTTAAAGTGCCAGTGGACTTTCTCTGCTCTTCAGCCTCCTCTACTTTGCACAGAAGGTGAATCCTTGCTATTGACTATGCTGAAGAAGCAGTAGTGTCCCAAATGAGGCAGGTGCTATTTTTAGGTGCCCAGCATTTTCTAGAGTAACCTGTGGGCTTCTGTGTTGTTTTAGTGCAGTCTTTTTAATTGTTTCTTGTTTTTATATAAGATTCTGTCTAAATAATTAGATAACGAGCAGATTTTGGGGGTTTTTTGGATCAAAAAGCTGTTTTAAAACTACTGCATGGATAGCCAAGTATTGCAGACTTAACTTTTCTTAAACTGTTACAGGTGTTTAACTGGTTTGATTTGCTGTACATTCTGCATTAGATGTTACTTGTACATGCACTTAAGAATCAAACTTAATGTCAGTTTTACTCAGAGAGGATTTTGGGGAGAAGGCTGAGTGAGAAAGGCTTCCCCCCCAAAACGGGGTATGGTGTACTTTCAGTGGAAGATATCTGGTCTCACGAAAAGCTCATTCTAAGACTCACATGCTGTAGTTTTCTGAGCTTCTTGGTGAGTACTGGTTATTTAGGCAAATTAAGAGGAATTTTCTTTTCTCTTCTCTGCAGATTTCTCACACCTTCCAGAATTACCCAGCAGGAGTTCGTTACATCTGGTTTCAGCACGGAGGCCAGGACACCCAGTACTGGGCAGGGTGGTACGGGATCCGTGTGACAAACAGCAGCATCACCATCGGGCCCCAGACGTCATTATGAAGCACAGTGTAAGGGTTTGCCTTTATCTCAGGACTGTAAGCAAGTGGCCTCAGGTGCACTTTTTGCCTGTACTCTCTGGGTGTGTTCTAAGCTTTGTCTTTCAGCTCTTGTTCACAGCAGAACTTCTGCAGGCCCAGCCCTCTGGAAGGGCTTCTGTCTTCATCTTCCATCCTCTTCTACCATGGATGCTACTCCAATTACTGGTGCCCTTCCAGAGAAAAACTGGGACAATTAAATATGAGATCTATCTTTTCTAGTTAATACATTCTTATGCTAACACACAGTCTTAAAGACACTTTTATGGAACTTAAGAAAGATAAGGCTAAAATGTTTAATTTCAGATTACCGATGCTATCTACAAGGACTCTGCTACAGATTGTTTTGTATGGTATTTTATTTTTCCTGTTTCAGTTTTAAGATTCAGTTAAGATTTACGTTCTGCATCAGACCCTTCATAGCATCAGGAAACTGTCACTGCTTGTTCCTAAGCACTGTGTCACTGGTAGTGAACTCCTTACCCTTTCTCTAAGTGTGTATAATCAAAATGGTACCTGCCTTCCTATCCAAAACAGTCCCTTGGTGTTTGAATAAACAGGTATTGAAAAAGGAGGTAAGGAGTCCCTTCAGGCAGCTGCCTAACAACACAAGTACCTTTTGATTGTGCTGGGCTTTTCCCACATCACCTTTGTGCTTTCAAAGGACTTAATTTGTATTGAGCAGTGTAACCCAATATAAAATGTTAAAGCAGTGCCCAGCCTTGATCTATAGTGTTCCTACGCTTGTTACCTGGACGAAGCAGGAGGTGCTGGACAGGATATTGTACCAAATTCTCTGACAAACAAGCTCAGTTCACTGTGAACTGTGTCTGCCACCCTTACATACCCAGAAACAGTGCTAAGGCCATGTTCCATCTCCTCTGACAGGCGTAGATTTAACAGTGCTTTCCTTGCCTGTTCTCTGTCAGGAGTAGGATACTTGGCAGGTGTCCTTGCTGGACAGACAAATTCCACATTGCTAATGCCACCTCTGGGTGAAAGGGGAGAGACCAAGGTTGTACAGCCTTTTATAGGAATTGACAGAGTCCACATACGGGCCAGAAAAGCGGTGGAAGCTCCACAGAAAATAAAAATACTTCCTCACTGATGAACGGAGCCTGGTTTTGACAGAACTCAGCCCAGTTCAACTGGGGTAAAACTTAGTATTTATTGAAGACTACTTGGAACGGTCACAGTGGACAGACACTACATAAGGCCTCACTCCCCCTTAGCACAAGTGTTACTCTCGTGGATCATGTGACAGCTCCTTGCTGTCTATCACTGCCTGTGTGCAATGGAGCCGCCCTGTTCAGGTGAGAACTGAACTGGTAATAAAGCACTGACTCTCCAGGAATGCACTGTAACAACACCTGTACTCTCACATGAGTCAACATGGGAACAGGCTCTGGCTCCCCATTCCAAGTCAGTTCTATATACAGTGGTAAGAGCACTTGAAATAAAGAGGCAGCAGCTGCTCTACATTCACCCAGAAGGCCAGCTGAAGAGATGGTTATCAAGATACAGTTTGTGACAGATCTTACTCCACTGGAAGATCAGATGAAGCATGAAGGCAGGGAAAGCTTGAAATCAGGTGCCTTTGTGAGCTCGCTCTTCTACATAGAGCTGCATCTGGAGAGAGAAACAAGCATCAGTCCTGTTGGTATACAGGTAGGTGAACAGTAAAAAAGCACCTGCAACAGGCTGAATAGGAAGTGCTTTTACCTTCCCCCATAACCAGGTTTCCTATTTTACTATGAGGAGTCTTGCCCTGCTTTGATTACTGGCACAGACATCTGCAAGACTAAGCTACTGCTCAGCAGTATTTAAAGTTGTTACACCACAAAAGACTGCAGAGCTGGTGTCAGAGCAAAGTTCAGAACTACAGCAGGTTCAGCACCTCTTGATCAGAATGCTCTGCTCACCTTTAAGATGTCAGATGTCATGGTTTTCAGGGGAATAAGCCGGGGGTCGTGCATGTGCATGTCTTGCTCGTCAGCGAGGATCCACGGGAAATCCTGGGGGCAGGAACACAAGGTGTTGCTGGCAGAACCCAGCAGTGCTGTAAGGTGAGCTCCTCCTCAGCACTTGTTTTGTGTTAAGTTGAAAAAGAAACAGAGTAGCTGAGGGAAGGAACAGGTAATTCAAACCTTCCCCAACAACAAAACTTACACACTTGTCCCTGACACTCAGCATAATTATCTTCAGTTACAGCATCAAACTATGAGGTCAACCCACTTCACTTACTGCAAAGGCAACATCTCACTTCTTTAAAAGATACACTCTCACCTGTCCTGAGCTACCATGCCCAGTTCATAACTGCAACACCAGAATGCTTAGGGCATGGGTTTCCATCCTGCCTTGGAAGCCTAAAGGTGGGTCTACTACACCACAAGTTTCCACTACTAAGTAGCGCAGAATAGACTTTCATTTTGAAACAATTTTATACTTTGCTAGCTTTATTTGTTGTGTCTTAGGACACCTAAAATAACTTAGCTCGGAAAAAAGTTTCCACGCATCTAAGCAAGGATTCTTTAAAAATAATCTTGCTTTAGAAAGTGTTCTGCACAGAGTTTCCTGTAAGATAAAATGTATTTGTGCCCCCAAACCTACTCATTACTTGAATCTTAGTATTTCCTGCTCTTTATACAAAATCAGCCATCCACACAGTGGATGGTGAGTGAGGGCTGCTTTTTTGCTTGATTAAATTCAAGTACCTATTCTACATGCCTGAGTATTTCTAAGTGTCTGAGCAAGCACTGGGCAGTGAGTATTGTTACAATTTCAAGACCTGAAGTTGTCTGCAGTTGTGGCTGTGTGTGGCAAATGTGCTGTCAGCTCACCAGCATAAACCATTTCACCACATTTGAGGTACAGTTATGATGTGCCTCGTGTGACACCAACCTACACATTCAAAATACCTCTCAGCCTTAACCACAGAGCCCAGTCTCTGCAGCTTCTCATACACAATCAGGTGCCCAAGGATATCACTCACCTTTATCACCTGGATCTTTTCCATGTTGCGTGTGGCAGCCTCCCGTGTGTGAACCAGAACTGTGAAGGTGCAACCTAAGAGAAGTGTCAGGTTCCAGCTCAGGGGACAGCTCCCAGAGGATCGGCCAAGCCAAGCAATGCCAAGCATTAGGCTGTTTGGATCCAAGTGACATTTACCTGGGGGGTTGTTGTCCAGCACAGCATCGCAGACGCTGATTTTCAGGATGAAGGCACGCAGTAACTGCTCGACGTGGGACAGCAGGGACTCAGAACTGTAGAGGAGACAGAAGTTGTTACTGGCATGCAGCAAAGGCCTGAAGTTGCTCCCAGGGCTGGGTGTTGGATTCCATGGGCAAGCAAAGAGTGGAAACCTCACCTAACGGAAAGAAGAGGTGGCTGGGTGATCTCAAAGACAAATCTCTCCACGGGGTGGTGCTCTTTATCCAGGATTACAACCACAACTTTCTCCACATCGTTCTGCAGGAACCAAGAGAGAAAAATCCCTTCCTTAATATGAGCTGTCTGCTGCCCAGTGTGCTTCACATACTTTGATGCAGTGGGAGTACACTCAGTTGTTGGGGCTCACAGCACAAGCCCTCATCCAAAACCTGAGTTCAGATTATTCTTAGCAATCAGAAGAAATGCTTTTGCAAAGCCATTTCTTGCTGAGTGTTAAGCTGCCAACTTGTGGCTAAGGCTGAGGGAGGTGAAATGTGCTAAATTGTACGTTCCCCAAATCCCATTTTGGAACAAAGGAGGAAATGGACAGTCATCTCACTACATCACTCTGGGATGGACACCGATGAACTTAAGATACATTCAGACTGTTGCCCAAACAGAGCAGCTTTGTACAACCACAATGTAAAACTGACCAAATTCCATTTTCTACATGTGCATTAAAATTGTCTGTAAAGAGCGAGGCATACAAAACCTGCCAGCAGCCTCCTGGAATGTTTCATCAGTCACACCTTGCTCTCGCAAAACCCGGAGTCCAGACCTACCTTTGCTTGCTGGCTCACAGCTAAGCATTCAAGCTGTTCTGCCACAACAGGTGCTTAAACTGGGATGGATTGTAAAGCAGAAGGGTAGGATGATGTAATTGGAAATATACAGACATATGTCCTTGCATGGTATATGAAACAAGCAAGGCAGGGTCTTAACTGCCAGGAAAGGTTATGATGTTTTTAGTTTTGTTAGAAACTTTTATCAGCTAGTGTATTTTATATGGTAAATTAGTAAACAAATGTTGCCATTAAGATAATATTTATGTTCTCTTACTTTCTATCAAATCCACTTGCAGTACCTTTGCCCAGGTCCCTGGTCTGAGCTCACCTTCTCCAGCAGCGGCTTTACACAGTGCAGTGTGTCCTGGATGTACTGGTTCAGCTCCGGGTGGCAGGACATCTGTAGCAAACAAAGGGAAGAGTCAAGAGCTGTGTTTGATATGAGCCAGGACAATGCTGAAAGGGAAGATTTAAACAGAAGCACCAGTGTGTACAAGGCATTCAAGTCATGCTTTGAACAGTGCTGAAAAATGCTGAGTTGCCCATTCAAACCAGCAATTCTTTCAGGGAAGGGTTAATCAGCTGAGGCAGATCACTGCACCCACACACTTGTTGTATATCAGGAATGTATACCCACAACAGCATATTGGGAATAGCATATTCCAACCATCTTTACTTCCTAGGAAACATGCTTTCCTGTTACCTCACTGCACAGAGCTGGGGCAGCCTTCTACTACTGTTGTCCATGACCTGCTTGTTCCATGAGCACTTGCTGTATCCTCAGCTACGGGGCTGTTCTCTCATGACAGGAACTAAGTTCTCCTCAAAAATAAGTCTGTACATTAAACAATCACTTCCAGAGTGTAAGTTTGTTCTGGTGAGTGTTGACTGATCCTTGCTATTTTGCTTGTCCATGTGGCTGTCAGCTTCCAGGAAAATCTCCTACCTGGACAGGTACATTGTATTTTTTCCTCTTCTGAAAGATCCCAATAGGGTAAACTTCTCTGACATATAAGATGAGGTGAACAGCCACTTCCAGGAATTCTGAAAGAACATCTGCAACAACTGAAAAACAGAAGTAAAGGATGCTGGAATAGGGTGGGGGGAAACAGAGCAATACCATAGACTCAGGGGAATTTTTTTTTTACAGGTCTTTTTTTCTGCATAAATTTCACCTGCCTCCTCTTAGCTGCAGGAAGTTTAGGGATAGAGCAACCCTACAACACTCCCCCAAGCTCAGTGCCAAGGAGGAGCCTCACAAGGACCCCAGTTGCAGCTTAGTACAACACATTACCTTGCCCAAAGTTAAGGTCCTGACGTGTGAGAGTGGTCATCTTCCCCAGGCCCTGGAAGTAACCACAAAAGGGATGGTTATCCTCTGGCTCCTGTATTATTCATCTAGTCAGTTCATGGAGCCGTACACCACAAGACTCTGCGAGCCCACAGTGAGAGGTGTGAGCACCCCCCCTAAGCAGAGCACATCCTCAGGGTAAATTACCAGCAGTGCACAAACCAGTGCTCACACCTCAGGATAAGAGATTATTCATAATTTAATTCCTGGGGGTCTCAGTCTCTCTCCCTTTCTGGGATATAGGAAAGTTCAGACAAATACTTTTCAGTAACACAAGAAACACTGTTTTTTTAAAGCTTCATAGTACTTGCCTTTTCTAAGCCCTATCTCCTACTATAACCCAAGAACTTCTCGCGCCTTTGGGTTTATTCCAACGCCACCATGAACCATTGCTTGTCCAGGCTTGGAGCTCCATCTTCCACGGACACACCGTCACACAGGTTCTCATTTGCTGCCACTGCCAACAGCTTCTGAGTTTCTCTCTGCAGTCCGAAGGAACCCAAACCCTGCAGAGCTGCATAATTAAGTCAACATGGACTTTGTCACATGGGATTATGGAATACCTCAGGTTGGAAGGGACCCATAAGGATCATGGAGTTAACTCCCTGCTCCTCACAGGACCACCTAAAACTAAACTATGTGACTCAGAGCATCATTCAACTGCTCCTTGAACTCTGACAGGCTTCAGCCATGACTACATCCCTGGGAAGCCTAAAATATGTGAGCTACAAAGGACAGCACATTATTGTGACAAATTGAGTTTCATGTGCCAACAATCAAACAGCAGATGCTGGAGTTCAGCTTCCAAACAGCTTTCCCTGCATGGTAGATTCCAGGCCTTATACAATTTAAGCCACAGTGTACATAATTATCTATTAGAAACTTTAATTTGTTTCATTACTTTACCCACACTCCCTGCATGCAAGCAAATTCTAACCACTAACAGCAGCACTGTTCATGAACTGTAGAGGTCTTTAAATGCCTCTGGAGCACCCTGGCTCCACCAGTAATTCAGGTGTCCTACAAAGACTTTTGACAAACCACAGATGTTCCAATCAACTCTTTAGACACTGATTTTCAAGCTGTTTCAGCTGCAACAAAACATGTTTTTCAGACCTACAAAGAATTAGTTCAACCTTCACAAAAGGTGAGCTACTCTCATCCCCATTTTTAAAATCAGAGTTACACCACTGTATACAAAGACTTCCTGGAATATTAGTGATCTGCTACACTAAATAAAATTAAGATAGTTTAGCATCTCTCTAGCATCCCACCCACAGCGACTCTCAAATTAGTACAAAAGATCTACATAGTATCATAAACAATCTGTGTTTTTAGAGGTTTAGGTTCACATCGTCACTAAGTTGGAACTAGGCACCACACGCTCAAGGACTCTGCAGGCTGAGAGATCATGGAATCACAGAACAGTTTGGGCTGGAAGGGACCTTAAAGCTCATCTTATTACAACACGCTGCCACAGGCAGGGCCACCTTCCACTATCCCAGACTGGTACAAACTCCATCGTTGGACACTTCTAGGGATGACACATATCATGTAACAGCAATCCACCATCCTCCCCGTGCCTATCAGCAGAGCTCCCGCACTAGCCCAGAGCAGCCGGCACAGGCCACCCCAGCAGCCCGGCCGTGCCCTGCCTGCGCCTGGGCTCCCAGAGTCACCGCCGCTCCCTCGCCCACTCCCGTGTCTCGACCACCCGAGCAGAAGGGAGGGCGGACGGGGATGGATCCTTCGAGCGCCCCGGTCCCACTCAACGCACGGCACCGCCTTCCTCAGCATTCCCGAGCCTGGGAACCGCCCGCTCGCCGCTGCTCCCTCCCGAAACGGGGCTCCTTGCACGGCCCGCCGCCCCCACTGCCGCCCAGGGTACCCGCCGACCGGCCCCGCCTCAGCACGACCCGTGTCTCGCCCAGGCCCCCTGCCCGCCCCATGC